>KZ613955.1:0-150608 GCA_002865655.1 Hyaloscypha variabilis F | reverse complement strand
GATGGCTGGTAGGAGAGTATCTAGGAGTTGTCGCAGACCAATTCGGAGACGTTGGTGAGAAGTTAGGACTCGTAGGGGAGTAGCTGGGTGACATTTCTACAACTTTCGGAGCGGTTGATGAGGGAAGAGGGCTGGTAGGAGAGTATCCAGGAGACGTTGGGGACCAATTCGGAGACGTTGGCAAGTAGATGGGACTTGAAGGAGAGATTACAGGAGATGCCGGTCCGAATTGTGGAGAGATATCACTTGGACTGATCGGGCTGAATTCAGCACTCGTTTCCTTGCGACTAGCCTTCGTGCTTTTTATACCCGCCATAGCTGCGATTCGTTCTGCTTCTTTGAGCAACCGCTCACGATTTTTGGCTTCGCGATAAGGATCAAGATCCTCTGTGTTCTTGTCTTGGTCAATACTCAGCTTGGCCTGGCTTTGCGTAGGCTGGGAAGAAGCCTCAGTTCTTGGTCGCTTTGGTTGAGTTGAAGCAGTATCTGATTCCATGAAACGCGCTCGTAAAGCTAGATCAAACTTCCTTCGTATGAGCCTCGACCCTTGATTTCCCATCCCCTCGCGATCCCTGTGGTATTGGGAATTGTGTTTGTCCAAGGCCTGTTGGCTACCGAAGCCAAAGACGTGAAATTCACAAGATGCTATCGGGCACTTGATTCTTGGCCGGTGAGATCTTTCGTGTATCTCTCTTTCCTTTTCAGTAGGGAAACCGCTCAAAGCGTTTGGACAGAAGCGATATCGACATGGGAATGCGGTCTCGCCATGTCTCCGTTTGAATTCCGCTATGGTCTCTGATAGAAACGCTTCTGATAGCTTCGAAGTATCAAATGCCAGAACATATCTAACGAGTATCGTATACCGTTGAGATATCTCTGTCAAGACTGTAGGATCATGTCGAAGTTCATAGGCTTCTCTTTCTGTTACATGTCAGCGTGGTCTAAAATCTACAAGGCTAGAAGATCAGAAATTGTTTACCCGCTGCAGACATCGTAGCATATTTTTCGGACCTCAGACTAGCTCTAAAACAGAGGAGCCTTCTCACCAAATTCTGAAGACCAGGAAGCTGATTTAGTGCCGATATCTGCTCTAATTGCTGCGGAGAGAGTTGATAGACTGGATCGATGGGTCCACTCTCGTCTGCTCTTCTCTCAAGTGTTTGAAACCGGCCGAGTAGATCAAGGTCGGACTTTGTAAGCTGCTTCTTGCTTGCTGAGTGCAACAATGTGAAGCTTAGAACATGGTCACTCCAGAATTCATGTACAAAATTGTGCAAATCGTGGAAGCCTTTGAGAACACACAACAAGGATCTCGCTTCGGGGGTTGATGGGTCTATAAGATTGTTTGCCATTGGAAGATAAGCCGCGGATCCCCTTAAAATCGTCCTACTTGCAGTGATTTCGTCGAAGAATGGGCCACTAATCTTGTGGAGAACATATCTAGTTCCTTACTGTTAACATTTTCAATGTCGACCTTTACATTAACAGAAACTTTTAAGCACGAACAGACTTACTGTTTAGCGGAAAAATGAACAAATCTGATTGTATTCCTTGGACCTTCTTCAATTATGGGCTTGCATAAATCAAAGATGCTCCGAGGTAGGTAGGTCGAGTCGTTCAATGTTCCCTCGCCGGCCAAGACAACACCATTTTGCACCTCATAAGTTTTCAGTGTTCTGAAAGAGCCAGCAATCCAATGAAGTATAAAGTGAGCTTTCTGTCTGTGGTTCTCTCCATGCTTTTTCTGAATTCGATCTAACAGTCTGTGATAACTACAAAGCTTTTAGCATCTAGTGTACCTATTCGCGGAACCAATGCCGATAGGGTAGCTAAGATGAAATAAAACGTTCACTTACGCCTTATGCAGACCTTCTGGCAAGCCATCGACGGCTTCGGTAAGCTCTTTCTGGTTAAGACTCTCCTTAAGCTCAGATATTACGAGTCGTACCCACAAAAACATTCCTGGCAGTCCCTATTAGCTCGCCAAAAGTTATTGAGAAGATCTAGCCTACCTCCTGCTTTCGATAACATTTTCTGTTCAATCTCATCAACGGAGGAAACGGGCCATAACTTGCGCAAATCTAAGAGACTCTGGCGGATGAAAAGTTTTATGTCCTTCTCAACCTTTTCTTTCCTATCTGACAACGAAATTGTTGGTACTTTTTTCAATACCCCGCTGATGTTGACTGATTCTTGACTAGAGAAGAGTATTTTACATCTGGTATGTGGACCGGTGAATAGTCGCAATATATGGGCCAGTATCTCTTTCTGATCCGTGTCGGAACACTCGTCAAGTCCATCAATGACTACCCGGGGCATCTCAATTGTACCCAGGAGCTCTGGGATAAGCTCGTCAAGCCTTGCTCTTGAGGGCGGAATTCCTTTGCTGACGTGTTTGGTGTCAACATATACTGCTAGACTTGGATTTTGTTGTATGAGTTGAATAGCAAGGCTTCGAATAATAGCTCCACAGAGATCCTTGATATTTGAATTGCTGCCGCAGAAGTAGTATGCAGTTGAGAACTTTGAGTCCTTCATTACGTCTTGAATTATGCAAGCTGATAGAATTGTTTTGCCTATCAGTAAACATTAGCAAAATTGCCACCTGGAAGGCATAGGCTGAAACCTTACCTGCTCCAGGAATGCCTTTCATCCACATGACAGGATGATGCTCATCGTCCTTTCGCCAGTTGACGAGAATCTTGTCACGTAAGATCCATTTACACGTCCCACTCAAGCGTGATTTAGAGAAACGATATAGATCATCATCTGGCATGTGAAAATCGCCATCAACCCGAAACCAGTCTATCGTCCGATTGAGCTGCTGGATACGTTTATCACGTTCACGTTCTTCAAGCTCTTCCTGTGCACGAACACGCCAGACTCGGGCCTCGGCAATATCAATCGATGTTGCCTCTTTGTCGACCAGGTCACGATGTCTCGTTAAGCTCTCGATTATGCTGTTGAACCTGCTATTGAAATCTTTCCAAAGACTGTCAAATAGAACTTGCCAGGCTATATCTGTTAGTGAGCCATTGGAATGTATGCACATTAAGCATTGACCCACATTTTCGATGAAAGAAGGCATATGTTCGGCTATGAAACTCGAGGATGTCGGAGTATATCAGTCCAAGAACATGTCGTAGCTCAGGGCGATCTTGAAATGTTGCCTGATATCGGTCAAATCGAGGCAAAGCTTCCCCAATCAAGCTGTACGCCCTTATAAGCTTTTCGAATATTGCGGTATGCTCGTTTGCCAGCTGTTGAGAAGAACTCAGCAGATATTCAACAGTATAAAGATACATATGCCATTCCAATCAGGAGTTAAATCTTACCTGAAGCGCAAGGCCGATTGGAGCCTTTAAAAATATCCACAATCAGTTTGGGTCATTAGTCAGGGGATCGGAGCGTTAGAGTACACACCCAGACAAATGCCAAATAAGGCGTTTGGTTGCAGAGAACATCGATTGTCTTTCCATATTTCCCGAGCGCTTCTAGAAGAGGCTCTATGCGCCTCAGATTTCGAAGGGAGCGTCTTTTGGCTTGCGAAGCCTCAATTGTCAGGGCTGTTTCTCGTATGTCTTCGATCGTTAGAGTTTCGAATCTGGCCGCTTCGACAGGGTCAACTGATCTAATGAACTTCTCGTACGCTTCCTGAAAAGCGCTTGGAATTTCAACGGAACCTTCCATGAGAAGGATGAAATTGATCTAAAGGAAATGAAGATTTATGTCTTCCCTGGAAGTTGGGCACATGAGTTTTGTTTCACTTGGGTTGGCTTTGCACGTTCCGAGAGGCTTTCTGGAAGGCGAAGTCATTCTGCAGATTCGGTGAGCGGGTTCGGGGGGCAGTGCTGTTGTGGCGTGCATTGGTTGGTCACAAGGTTGCGAATGGCGTTGAGGAAGGCGGGCGCAGCCAGGTCGGGGAATCAGTAGCCTGGCTTGGACCTGCACTGGGAGCGGCTAGCCAGGCCACCATTTGTCAATTACTGGTTCAGAGCCGAGAAAATAAAATAAGGGGAACCCAACACATCTACCTTTCATTTCTGACACTTCTAACCTTCAGCCCACCGGATTGTCGGCAAGATTTTCGAGCCTTGTGCAGAAAACACAGGTCTGATATGCGCATCAGGAAGTCTAAGAATTTACTTCTATTAATCAAAAAGAAAACATGGACGAGGGAGTGGGGACTGATGCAAGAGACTGCTCGCAGCCTGACCTACACAGCTCGCGCCCGGGCATCACAGGAAGCCAAAACTCCTGTGAAACGGGCTTGATATTTAAGGACGAAAAGGCTGGGGTCATTCATGACAATCAAGTATGCTTTGGAATGGTTCGTAAAATGAATTTCTTGGGATAACGGATCGATTTGCTGATTTTGCGCAACAGCTAGCTGACATATCTATCACACATTTTCGACGAGACCTTTTCAGCGTCAGATCTCTAGTTCCAGCAGTTATGGATGGACAGAATGTAAAGAGATCTGATAATGGGTCACGTATCGGTGTCATATCCGAAACCGTAGCTCAAGTGCTGCAGTGCTTGGATGAAGATGAAAATTTTGAAATTCAAGCCTTCTCCCAACTAGTTCCGGGGCCATCGACTACTGTTCGTCATCAACAAAAATTGCTCCAGTCCCAAGAGCAACATTTTCTCGCACTTAATGTCAACATATATGGAACCCTGGACTTATACGATGGTCTTGGGAAGTTCCTGACGGAAGTTGGCTTATTCCTGCAGACGCCAGAATACTGCAGCAAGAATGTTGAGTATAGGAACCCACAACTACTCAGTCGTGTAGGAAGTACGCCCATGATGACGTTTGATCTCTCCCCAAAAACGATTGTGGATTATTGTGGCCTCGTTCATGATGGAGAAGTTATTGATGCTTCAAATCTTATGGCTTTATTGCAGGACATCCCTCATTTAGAGGAAACTGATGGCCCTAGTACGCTTGCAACTAAATTACATAGGTACCCTCCTCATTCTCTTGGTTAAACAAATTCAAATGCTAAGTCCAATACAGACACCAGAAACAGGCTCTTACCTTTATGCTGGAAAGAGAGCGAGGCTGGTGTTTCGATGGCCCCCGGAAGGATATATGGGAGAAAAGTCTACACAATAGTGGCTCAGTCGTGTGCGCAAGTCCATGTACTCTTGTTTTAAGAACCATTACTCACGAAATTAGCTACACGAATACAATCACTGGGAAAAGGCAAACGTATCCACCTCCTGCCTTTTCAGGCGGCTTGTTGGGAGATCAGATGGGACTGGGCAAAACATTGAGTATCATTGCTCTGATTTTGTCAAATAAAGCAAAATTGTCAAGAAAACGACCTCGATTCAGTCACAACGTGACTAAAGAAGTCAAAACTACATTAATAGTAGCTCCGATGTCTTGTACGTTTTGTTGAAGCAAATACAACAATTACTCAAGCTGACTGCAAAACAGTACTAGATACTTGGGGGAAACAGCTCAACATGTACGTATGAATTCAAGACCCTTCCCAGACTACCACTGAAATGAAATCAGGCACGTTAAACCAGATGCTCTTTTATGGAAAAAATTCCATGGCTCCAAAAGACCAACTCTGTCTACAATCAAGCAATGCGATATCATCCTCACCACCTTCCAAACCTTGTCGCAGGAGTCGAAATTACACCAAGAACATCAATTTGCAACTGAAACTCTGTTTTCACTCCACTGGCACCGCGTGGTACTTGATGAAGGTATTCTTCTCTAATCTTATCTCTCTGGTGTTGTACGCTAATTTAGAACTTTGGCAGCACACATTATCCAGAACAGATCAACATTCCTAGCAAAGGCTGTATGTGCCTTAGATGCAAAACATCGCTGGGCAATATCAGGAACTCCAATCCAAAACAAACTAACTGACCTTGCGAGTATTTTTGAGTTTCTCCGGGTTCACCCCTTTTCCGATCTAGCAACATTTAAATCTGAGATTTCCGATCCTTGGCATCGAGGTGAACCCGATGGCATTCTGAGGTTGAAGAACTTGGTCTGTATGGTAGCGTTGTGTCGACCACAGACAGTACTGAACCTACCACCACGCAAAAACGAAGTCAAGCTACTGGAGTTCTCCTCGGCTGAGCGCGATATGTATAACGCAGCTAAGTCCAAAACTGTTGAAGTGTTCAAGGACCAGCTTACCGGACAAGTTGAGAGTGTGACATACTTGAATTGCTTGAAATGGTTGAACAGACTCCGTTCAATTTGCAACCATGGCGTGATTCAGACCAGCAAATCTTCGGGAGCCTTCGTGAACCACGACGAAACAGGGCGCGGAGACTGGAACGCCTCAGCCGCGCAGCAGGCACTTCAGAATATGATCACTTCAGGTCTTGCATTGTGCTTTGGCTGCTCAACTAATCTTGAAATTGGAACATACACTTCAGAAAGCGCACTTTCAAAATATGCATCGAAGCATCGCTTGTCCCAATGTCTCTTCCTAGTATGTGGGAAGTGCATTAGCGAACAAGCTAAGGACACTTACTCGTGTGGTCACTCTCCAAGTTGTCCAACTTTTGACATATCTGCCGATAGCAATAAACCCGCTCAAAGATCAAAGCGGGTAGAGATTAAAATGAACCCTGACGAGCGACCCACAAAGCTTCGTGCATTGCTTAAGAGCTTGATCAAGTCTCAATGGGGAGAAAAGAGGTATGTGTAACTCTAACTTAGTCTCCAGAATATTTGAGCAAGAAGCCATGTTAATCTGGAAATCTAGTGTTGTCTTCTCTTACTGGACAACAACCCTTGATCTCATCGAAAGCATGCTGAAGTCGGAAGCTATAACTTTCACGAGGATCGACGGCGAAATGAGTGGTAGCCAGCGCACCGAGGCAATTGAAAAGTTCCAAAAGGACGGAAATATACAAGTTATCCTCGTTTCAATCACAAGTGGCGGTACTGGGTAAGCATAATGTTAAATGAGCGAAACAAATTCTCGTATAGGAGCGCATAACGCTAATTTTCTCAGTCTGGATCTCACCGCCGCCTCACGCGCATATCTTATGGAACCTCAGTGGAACCCTATGATTGAGGAGCAGGCCATATGCCGGATATACCGAATGGGTCAGAAACGACCAGTGAAGATTATTCGCTACCGTATCCGTGATTCATTCGAAGAGGTATATTGAATCCCTCTAACTTCAGAACTGCTGCTGATTTCCTTTGTCTAGAAAGTGGTCCTCTTGCAAGACCAGAAGCGGGATTTGGCAAAGCTGACTTTTTCTAATGGAAAGCTATCAGAGGAAGATATCAGTGCTAGCAGACTGAATGTAAGTACATTTATGCCTCCTACCTTCAAGTATTCTTCGTTAATACCACATTAGTTTTTGCGTGTTGCACTAGGATAAATATGAGTCTTAGGTTTCTCCACAGATGGGCGTACTTCATGGCAAATTCTTGAGATTCAGATACACCTGCTGTCCCTCAACTATAAACTAGACATGTCAGTTGCGAAAGTAGGACTCGATTACGGTTCTAAGAAGGGGCTATCTAGCTGTATATATAGGCTGTGGTACCCTGGTCTGGAGGGGGGGAACCACGTGATTTACCAACTGACAAGACAGCTCTCGACGACTTCTTTCAAGTCTACTTGCTAATATCTAAGTCGATAGAATCCTGTCTTGGATTTCCAGGTACGATCATCTGAGAGTTTATGAAGAGTGCACGAGCACATTGTTCTAAGTCTGTTATTATCTTCTGAAGTTCTCTGTGTGACTCTCAAAGGCCCATCTGGCAAGAGTGCACATCTCTAGAGGGGCGGATCCACGTACTTTCAGAGATGCTTAAAATCTTAATTTTGATTCTAAGTTACAGTTTAGAACCTCATCGTTCTAACGCTGGAAATTATATGATTGAGAGCATTGAGACGAGTTCTAGGAACCATTATACTTTGTCATAGAACTACCAAGAAGCTCTTATCAACGTCGAACTTTTTCTATTTCTCTAAGCAAAAAACAAAATCTATAAGCGAGCATGACAAAAATCAACCTGCAGCTTCTACCAAACTTGTCAAAGCATCTAAATCACAGAACTTGAAACAGCAGAAAACAAGGAGATAAACGTAAAACGAGTGTATTCCAGTCCAAATTCCAGCCCAGGAACCTCTTCCGTTCGTCAAATCGCTCAGATGTAGCCAGCGTAGAAGGTAACATCGAACACCGAATTCTTGGAAACAATAACCGGAGAACCATGAGAATCATCGCAGTAAGCCTTCCCTTGCACCTGCGAGAGGCACCAGTTCTCAGAGCTAGTATTACCATCCTCAGTGGGTGCAAGATCCTTGGCCCAATCTGGCTTGGTCACAATTGCCGCTCCCGGCGCACCGGGGAGGATGTTGTTGGAGAAGCCACGGGCTGCCCCAGTGCCATCCGTCGCGCTCATGGTAACAGGTCCATCGTACCCGCGGATCAATGAGACGTCTCCCCAGATTTCCCCGTTGCCAGAGGGATCGAAGCTACATTCGAACCAAGTTCCAAGCCACTGTGCTTGGCCTTGAAGGTTAAGAGCATCGGTGCCGCGAGTGACACGACCCTGGAAGTTGTGTGGAAGGGAGACGAATTTGGTATCTCCTGCTGCGAGAGTGATGTACTTCAAGGGCTGGAAAATGGGTTAGAAATTGAGACGCAATGTAGAGAATGGAAGTAACATACCACAGAGTCGCATTGATTCATGTAGACATACAAGTTTTGGGCATTTCGGTTGTCTCCATTCGCAATCTGGAGTCCCCAATCGGCACCATCGCCATTAGTGCGCTGAGCGTTCGTGGGGCAGCAGTTGCCATAAGGATCCTTTCCGCGTGGGCAGTCGGAAGTGCTCAGAACTCCTTGGACCTCGGAGGAGTTGCGGGTCTCTCGAATGAGACCACCGGTTAGCCAGCCCTCGGTAGCAGCAGAAGTATCCTGTACGGCAATGGGGCTAGCGTAAGTAACAGCCAGGAGGCTAAGCGCAGCCACGAGGGTGCTTCCGATCATCTTGAAGGATTGTGAAGTGGTTTTAAGGTAGAATTCAAAGTCAAATAATTTGATGGAAGAAGCAATGTAGGCAAAGGAATGTCTGAATACTATCGAAGCTGTGAATTAGAGATGCTGATGATGGTGAGGAAAGAAAGACCATTTGGAACAGAACTTCGCCAGGTATATATATTTTTCTCACTGCTGGAGGTTAAAAGCGCCTTACATCCTGAAGTCCGCCTCAATCTCATCAAGCTCAGTTGCTACATGAGGCGAGGTAGAAAAAGAGTAACTCTACTCAATGAATTGTAAGGCACATTATAACAACAAATAATTAAAGCACCAGCTTCAATTGTTGCCCCTCGAGTGGAGGGCCCAACTGAAGATTGTGGCACAGAGGGCCCAGCTATATACCCATTCCAAAGCCACAACGCCTACTCGTGCGGCCCAAGAGTCTGGCTTAGGTCTAGTATAGGGCTGTGTAGATACAGTAGAGATCCACCCGCTAGTCAGAGTGAACGGATTTATTGACTTGACAGGCCAGAGATCTGGCACCTGGGCCCAAGACAGACTTCTCGGTGTCAGAGTGTATACCTGTCGGTGGAATCTATGTAACCTCACGTGATTTTATGCACAAGTACATATTCCTTGACATCGGGAGTATATTCTGCCAATTTACCACTTTCAAACCTTACTGGATATGAGAGATTATTCCAATATGTAAGTATTGAGATATCTTCCCCTGAGTCGAAGTCCCGCCACCGCACGTGTCGCTTCAAGCCTTTGCGGCACTGATCACAAGGCATTGGATTGGTTCGATTAAGACAGTAGCAACCGTTGTCCACGCCTCATTATCATGTTGTCGATTGCTACTCGCGCCTCTCGCAAAACTGTTGGTGGCGATTCAAAAGTTGGTAAATCATCCGATATTCTGATTGGTCAATTGGAATCCTAAGTGGTGCGGGAGATTGGACTCATGAACTTACGGGGGGCACGACTCAGCTGGGTTTGTGATAATATACGGCTTGCACAGCAAAATAATTCGGAAATCAAGAAGGATCATGCCGGAGAAAGTTCTGGATATTGCTTTGCAGAGGTTCGATGGAGATTTGGGGCATCGCTTGCAGAGAAGCTTTGTCGCAACGCGGCGAAACTCATGATATATCATGATACCTGGCCTTTTGTAAGGCCCAGCAATGTATATTTAGCATAGTCCTAATAATTAGCGCCAAGAATAACACACAAGATGCGCCCGACTAGCTTGTGTTTATTTGGCAGGTGTTGACAGCTGTCGTGAACGACACGCACCGTAGGAACACACGCAGTGATGCATTTTGCGCAGCAAACGTCGACAATCTTATAATTCAAGCCATGATTTTCACGATCAGCTCTCTCAATTCCAATAGCCGACACCAAGCTTGGTCGGTTGTGATTTCTTTAGTCCCGAGGAGCAGGAGCAGCCTCCGGGTCATTGGCCAACAAAGCCTCGACCTCCGCGCCCCTTCTACGCCTCTCTTCATAGGAGATCTCTTGTTTTGGAGACGTAGACCAACCAAGTCCTAACTCAGGATACTGAAGCGGAATATCGCCTTCGCGGGGCAAAACCTCCAGGTAGATAGGCCACGGTTTGCCCAGCCACCCTGCACGGTTGTCGTGGTCTTGACGTTGGTTTGCGGTCAGAGGGTGGATAAGGACGCTAATCATGGTGTCAGACACAGAAACAGACAGCATACATCAGCCACCCGCATGTTTGTGACTTCTGGAAGAGGACTACTAGAACGAGTGATCTGTGCCTTGAGCCAACGAGGAGTAGACTCTTGTATGGCATACGCAGTAGAGAAGATAGGGATTCACCTTAGGTTGCCTCGGTTTGATGCCAAGTAGAAGTAGACATCAGAGAATGAGGAGTCAGGGACCCAGACTATAGGAAAGAAACTCATCAGCCTCGGCTTGCGTTAAGCCAAACTCTTTATTGACACGTCACCAAGAACGCGCCTGTACTGGGGTCGCAGCACTAACTCTCGTAAGACCCAGCTGGATGTGGTCCCATAGGGGATTTATTGACCCTGAAAAGTGGCACAGCGACGAATGCGCCTGTAAGAAAGTGTCAGTGAGTTAGATTCTTCCATCTTGCAACCATGATCTTGCTGTCTGAGCTTACCATCGCGGCGAAGTCGCAGGACAGCGTCACGAAGAGCGAGCGCTGCTGCGGTCTCAGCTGGTGACTGAAGCAAGAAATAAATATGGAAATGCCACTCTCGGGTCCGACTTTCGACGACCGTTATCAGGTCATCTTGCGGGGTCGGCTCTGCGGCGTGGGTGACGACCTTGGTCATGTTGAAGTAACGTTGCAGGTGATGCCGAGAGGCTCCTTCGAAAACCAATGTGTCTCCTTATATTGTTACGACGTGAAGAGAAAAGAGAATAGTCCTTGTAACCAGGTTGCAATTGAGTGTGGTCGATATGAAGCTGTGGAAGTGAGTGAGGGGGCAGTGACCAATTGAGCACGCCATCTATGCGGCGTCCGTGTGCAGAGATGCATGAGAGACAATTCGGTAAGCAGAAGCGAGATCAAACACGTGACTGATTAAACTGAACAGAGCGGCGATGGAGATTAACTGGGTTAGAAGGAAAGGATGTTTAGATTCGATCATTACCACCATGAAGTCGTTGAGCACTAATATTCACCCAAAAACTTAATTTTATGTCGCTGTTGTGGTGAAATCAGCTTTGGGCGGTTGGCTAGTGGGTGCTTTTCAGTGGCTGAAGGAGGTACCTATGTTATGTAATTAGATCACTAGAAGCACCAGAAGGATTCACCAGCCAAACGCCCACACCACTCAACCGCCCAACCCTGGTTTTGAAGCCCTCAACGCCACAACTCGGGGAAAACAGTACTATATTTAAAATACTAAGAGAATTCTCAATATCCTACTAAGAATTTTCTAAGCACTTTTTAAAAATCGATAAAATTTTGGTAGGGTAAGCGTGGGCGGTTAAGTGGCGTGCGCGTTTGGCCGGTGAACCCTTCTAGTGCTTTACGGGCTTAGCGGGGGGCGGCTATGCACCATCACTTCCAGCGCCCGAGGTCATTCCTTTCAGCATCTTCCAGCAATCCTCACATTATCAATTCAATCTGGATAGTTTCACCTGGAATGCTCTTTATCTATTGGCTTTTACGAGAATATCTGTGCTCCAAAGATGCGCCTTTTAGAGCGAGATATTAATGGCGAGTTCAGGCTGACCAAAGACCTTGGCAAAGATGATATCCCACCTTATGCGATACTGTCCCATACCTGGGGAGACGATGACCAAGAGGTTGCTTACGAAGACCTATCGAAAGGCGTAGGGAGGTCTAAGGCCGGGTATCGTAAGATTCGGTTCTGTGGAGAGCAGGCTGCCCTCGATGGTCTCCAATATTTTTGGGTAGACACTTGCTGTATCGACAAAACCAACGCGGTCGAGCTTCAAAGGTCCATCAATTCCATGTTTCGATGGTATAAGAATGCGACAAAATGTTACGTCTACTTCTCAGATGTTTCGATACCCGAAGACAAAGTCGAGAATAACTCTAATCTCAATGTCGAATCGGTTCTCCGAGTAGCAAGATGGTTTACGCGGGGCTGGACGCTCCAAGAGCTTCTTGCTCCTTCATCAGTCGAATTCTTCTCAGCTGATTATAAGCGACTTGGTGACAAGTCATCCCTCGAGCCTTTAATTCACGCGATAACTGGGATTCTAGTCGAAGCTCTCCGTGGATATGATCTGAAAAATTTCAGCGTTGATGAACGTGTGTCATGGGTAGCAAAAAGGGAGACTAAACATGAGGAAGATATAGCTTACTCTTTGTTTGGATTTTTCGGTATTTTTCTACCCCTTATTTATGGGGAAGGACGTGAGCATGCACTTCAGCGGCTCCGAGAGGAGGTCAACAGACATGCCAAAAATCATGAGCTCGATGAGCTTCCGAAATCCGGCGTTGAAAATCAAGGAAAGCTCACATTGCACGAGCACAACAACTTACATCCCTCTAGCCGGTTTCCTGCTCGTATGTCTTCCAGGTCCCCAAGCTGAGACTATAGCCGATTTGCTAATGGCACGGCTAGGAGAACTCCGAAGAGACGGGTTTAATCTCAAATATCACCTCGCAAATGTGCCGTATATTCAACATTTTGAAGGGAGAGACGCGTATCTCCAGCACTTGGCTAGTGCCCTCCTTCCAGAATCCAACCCAGATCAACGGAAACTTGAGATAGTATCTGGCCTTGGAGGCATTGGAAAGACCCAATTAGCTATCCAGTTCGTAAAACTGCACGAAGATAAATTCTCGTCGGCTTTCTTTATCGACGCCCATAGCCAAGAGTCTATCTCCCGAACTTTCCTAGGTATTCACCTGCTTCTGTGGGGCGACTCCAATAAGCAGAAGAGAGGAATAGAGGATACTTCCTTGATAAGCGAGATCCTGGACTGGTTCTGCCTTGATGGCAATGGCTGTTAATCTTCGACAATGTCGACAAACAACCTTCTGACCCCGATGGCGTCGACATTACGGCATTTTTCCCACCGGTCAATAGAGGCTCCATCCTTATCACCACTCGTCTCAATCCATTGGAGCTCGATAGGCTCTCCAAACCCCAAATTTTCTTGGAGCCCATGAGCCACGATGAGTCCAGCAGACTTCTCGATTACCACGTGAACATGGTTCCAAACATTATGTCTACGCAGACAACATCTCGTTCTGAATCCAGAGGTTAGTATATGATAGTGCATTGAACTATATCCGCGATGCTAATTATTTCTTTTAGAGCAGCACGATAACTTGCTGAGTCGACTGGCAGGCCTACCACTGGCTTTGGCTCAGGCCGGAAGCTATTTGAGAACCACGAGGATGAGCCTCACAAAATATCTCGACCTCTATGATAACTCTAGACGACAACTTCTCGAATCTCATCGGCCGCTGTTTGGGAGGGGCGAGGAAAACTTTCGCGGAAGCATCTGGACCACATGGAGCATGTCCATCAACCTTCTGAGTGATATGACGCAGAGAGCAGGCTCGGGCAACCGATATCGGAATGCCCTAAAGCTCTTGCGACTGATAACTTATTTCGAACCAACAGATATCGACTTTTCAATTCTTCGTCGAGGTCTGATAGGCAATGAAGTGCCGCAGTGGTTCAAAGATGTTTTCGAGAACGAGCTATCTTTTGTCGCCCATGCCGAAATCCTGGTTGAACGGTCATTGCTGAATGGAACAGCAAAATACGCTACATTCTCGATGCATCGGGTCGTCTATGACTGGCTCTGTGCGTTTGATGAAAAGGACCTTGATGAGCAATTGCTGAGCCTAGCCATGTGCGCAATTGCATTCTCTACTCCTGGTAGGCGGAGGCGGTCATGGAAAGGAGATGAAGAAAGGCTTATTCTTCATGCTCTTGCAATTGAGGACAGACTCTTGCGATGTAAATTTATATCTGGAGTGCCGATGGTTGACCTTGGAACATTGACATCCACTCAGCGCGAAAACGCACTCCTCTTGGTTCGGGATCCGGAGTGGTACATGGAGCTGAACAACACTCAACAACCGCTGGCTGCTGTCACCTACCTCTTTTCAGTTTTTGGGAAGACTCAAACAGGCCTGCAGATCATTGATACGGCACTAGCAAGGAACGGCCAGGGAAACGGCATCAAAGATGCGCAGGTCTCTGTAACGCTGTTGCTGTCTAAGGCCACAATTCTTATCCATCAACAAAGTTTTGAGGCCGCAAGATCCTGCATTCAAAGTACAAGTAATCTCGCAAGGCTGCACAATTTTCAGCTTGACTTGTACCAAGTCGAATTGCTCAATGCTATAGTAACCAACAAGGAAGGTAATCCGCGCCTAGCTATTCAAATGCTCACAAGACTTGTCCAGTTCTGCAAAGAGTCGGGTCTCGGGCTCTACCATTCATCGACACTCTCAGCCGTTATAGAATTAGATCAAATCCTTAACGTGGAGGGGGGGAAAGGCAACACTACATTTAATGACGTAAACGTCAGAATTAGTCTCCTGGAACCTTATGTGGCTGGCGTTGAAGGAAACGCGTTCCGTAATGTCGAGATAAGATGGCTGATATGTGGCCTTGGCCGGGCCTATCGCCAGGCAAATGCAATAGGGGGATTCTCTGAGGGTTCTGAAAGCCTGCTTGGCAGCCGAGTTGGCAATGGTGGCGGACAATACATCAAGTCTGGAGGATATCTATTACGAACTTTTCATAACTTGTGAAAAAATCGACCCTCCTCAAGCGGTTGAGTTTGGTGAGAACTTGCTCCAGGTGGTAACGGGACGATATGGCACGAATAGCAAGAAAACCGCCGAAGCTTTGAGCGACTTGTGTTTCATGCGACATCACGCACGAAAGGATGATCCCAGAGCATTGCAAGTCGGGCTCCAAGCGGCTGAAATACTTGGACCTGATGATGGACGAGAATACTTTAGCATTTGCTGGAGGCTACGTGATATTTACGGCATAGCTAGGAATTGGGAGGAGGCCGCAATCTGGGGCCGGCGAGCCGTGGAAAGCAGCGAATCCGAGTTTGGAACTCAAAGTGAGGATCATGCCCAAGAGGCGCGAGCCCTACTAAAAATCTACGAGAAGGACGAGACCTGGTATAGCTAAGTCAAGAATGAGAGAGAATTTGGAGTTTGGGGGCAAGCCAGATCTTGACATGTATTCTTAGAGAATATAAACCTAGGGTTTTAGAGATCTAGATATAAGCTTTCGTTATATTAATTAATTGAATTTCTCTAAGAGCCAAAGCTAAGTTCTAAGTTCTAGGACTTAAGTTTTAGTAATATAGCCCTATAAGAGCTAAGGGTCTTAGTAATATTGCCTTATATAGTTAACTAGGCGAGTATTCACAAATTCGATAGCTACAATCCCTGCCTTCTACAATTCGATATCAAGAAGGTAAAACAAAGCTTCTCTATTATTCTTAGCTCTTCAGTCAAATCTTTCAAATACGGAGAAATCTCGGAATTGGCCAAAAAAAATCCTCCGAATGCCTCCGAATCTCCGATGTCCCACATTACCCCGCTCCGGATTAAGTGCCGCGAGTCCTTCCTTGTCTCGCATCACGGAGCCCTCGGATCGATGATCTCGATCTGGGACACCATATTCCGTGGAATTTTGCAGATGCCGAAGGAACAATCACAATAACGCAATTGAGCCCCACATCATTTACGCCATGGTGCTTCAACCCCTCTCTTAAATAACTCAAGTGCCCGCAATTGCTTCTCATCATCTTACTTGCAGTTCAAATCTCCTTCTACAATCCCAATTGTTAGTATCACGCAATTAAAATACACCATGGCACCCTCTCTTCATCCATTGATCGACAATGGCATCACGAAGGGCACCAAGAACTTCCCTGGTGGGAAATTGCGTTGCCACTGCCCAAGCAACAAAGTAGAAGTAACCCTCAGCTCCAACGTCCTCCACAACCACGCCTGCGGCTGCTCCCAATGCTACAAACCCCGCGGTTATCTCTTCGCCGTCATCGCTGTCATCCCCGTCTCAAACGTCTCCGTAACTGCCAATGGAGACAAACTCCACATCCTCGACCCCAACGCCACGATCCTCCGTCACGCCTGCAAAGAATGCGGCGTCCATCTTTATGGGCGTATCGAGAAGGACCACGCTTTCAAGGGATTGGATTTTGTGCATGTTGAATTGTCGGATGAAAAGGGATGGCAGGAGCCACAGTTTGCGGCGTTTGTGAGTTCGATTATTGAGCAGGGGTTTGATCCGAAGGGGATGGATGAGATCCGCGGGAAGTTTCATAGTCTTGGACTGGAGACTTATGATGCGTTGTCGCCGCCACTTATGGATGCTCTTGCTACATTTGCTGCGAAGAAGTCAGGAAAGTTGCAATGATTTCGCCGGCATGTGGGGTGTGGGGATAAAAATGCTATTTGCACTTGTGAGATAGTTTTCTGTAAGGGAGGAGGGGTTGGGGATTGTGCAGTTGTTGCCATGGTATAAGCAAAAAATAAAATTGGTCTAGTTGAGGACAAAGCTTCAAAGTTAAGAATGATTAAATTGATGGTGGTCAAATTTGTTTATCTAGAAATTTATAACTGGTTAATATCTGCATCTCCCAAAAAGTTATTTATGTTTGGCGTCGCACGAATTTTTCAAAGGGCCAGCTGAAACATACCAGCAGAAACCGAAATACTAGTTTTGAGTAAGATAGAAACTGTGTTAAAGCACATCTATACTACGATCAAGCAGAGATAGTCATGAGGCGATACAGGCGTTTAGAGTAGGCTCAACTCAATTAGTCGCTGAACAGTACTTTCCGTCCTCAGGGAGAATGCGCCAAAGATTTAGCGGACGAATCGCAACGCATGATAAGCTATTTGAGACAAAGTCAGAGATTCCTGCCCCAGAAGTTAAAGCTTCAGATCCAGCTTCCGTTCCAGATGCGCCGGCTGCATGAAGCTGGAGACAAAAGGAGAAAAGCGATCCCGATCCCTGTCAACGCCACGAAACCTTTCCTAAACCAGGATTCCTCTACTAGATACAGCTAGTCCTGTGCAAACGCCATGTTAACTCTCTTTAGTATATCTTCTAGTAATCGAGGAATTCCTCGATAACGAGAGGGATTTGTGGGATTCCTAAGCGTTCCCCCTAACCCCCTTTCTTAAGGCGATCGATTTTATGATTTTTATCGTGAAGTAAGATCTTCTTTCTCGGCAATATTCAAGCCCTTAGCGGGCGCACGCACGCGTACGCGCACACAAGTGCACGGTCTAATAAGCCGCCCCTACTACTAGCCAGTACTCTACCTTAGAGTATATCCTCAATTCTACGGGTCACGTGATAAGCTCTCTCTCTCTCTCTCTCTCAGCGCCTCCCCCCTTCCCCCCTATCCCCCCTACCACTAATATCGCGCGCGCACGTACGTACGTAAGACTAGAACGCCCGCCCCCCCGCGAGTCGCGATGACTTAAAAGTATATCCTCAAAAAGCTAAAGGCGAGGCCTGGAGTTGGCCTGAAGGGCTAACTCCGGGCCGAGCCCCTAGAACGTCTAAACGATCCCCTAGAACGCCCCTAATCCCTAGAACGCCCCTTAATCCCTAGAACGCCGCCTTCGCTTAAAACTGTCCCTAGAACGCCCAGGCCGACTCGTCAACCTAGTTTCCTTCGAACCAACGTCTTTAGAAGCTAGACGCAACGGAGCCCGAAATCAATCTCATTCGGAAGATACTGATTGGCGTCTATACCTCAGATCTACTCCGCAACGTTCAGCGGTGTTTCGAAACATTGCATAGTTAAATGCTATAAATAGCCCGTTACTATGCCTGGTCGCCCGGTACCGTGGTACAGTGGTACCGACATCGGCGCTTTGAATTTTGCATTTTTAGGCCTGAATAGTCAATTCTCAATGCCGAGGGCTGAGAATGTCGATTAGTATAAAGATCCAATCCGTTGAAATTCCATATCGTCTAATAATAACTCTTTCACCTTTTGGCCCATCATAACAACCACCTGCCTAATGCGCGCTAGTGACAAGGTGGCTTGCGGCACGGCGTGCAATATAAATTTTAATCTATCGCGTCGATCCTCGTCAAAACATCGATATTTTTTAAACAGAGGGACTTCAATCTAGATAAAAATACTCCTATCCAGCTTTTTTTCCAGCTCCATTTATCATTAAAAGCGCGAGATAAGATATTATGACGGGATATTCCAAAATCGCGATAGTCACCGGTGCTAATAAAGGGATCGGCCTGGCAATTGGTGAGCCTATTCAGTGTTTTCGTTCTACTTCAATGGTGATAATTCTAACTCCTTGACAGTACGCAATCTGGCACTCCAATATCCGAAATCATCTCTTAATGCAGGACCGCTTCTCATTTATCTGACCGCTCGCTCCTCGACCCGTGGCGAGGAAGCTGTGAAGACGCTCCTCGCAGACCCACAGCTCAAAGCCGCCAAAGCTCTCACGCAAGATGGAGGCCTATCCACAATTACCTTTGGCCATCTGGATATTACCGATGAGACTAGTATTCGCTATTTCAAAGACTTAGTAAAGAAGGGATATCCAGATGGAATTGATATTTTGGTCAACAACGCTGGGATCTACATAGATGCTTCCGGTAAGATATTCAAGCGGTCTTCCCAATTATCGCGCGAGATAAGATCTTAACAGCAAATTCAGATGTTAATATGGTCAAAAACCTATTCAAAACAAACTACTATGGTACTCTGGCCATGATGAAAGAGTTTCTTCCATTGATTCGCCCTACAGGGAGGCTGGTGAACGTGGCGTCAATGGATGGGCAGCTGGAACTGTACTCCGAGCCGCTGAAGCAAGCTTTCGCTGAAGCTTCAAAAACATCTACAGAAGCTTGCACGGTGCTGATGGAGAAGTTCATTGCTGATCTTGAGACGGGAAAGGGAGAGACGGAAGGCTGGCCGGTTGTAGGTTACGCCTACTGTGTGAGCAAAGCTGGCGAGATCGCTGCGACGAAAGCAGCAGCAGTAGAATCCGCGAAAAGCGGTGGGGAAGTATTGATCAATGCTTGCTGTCCAGGTTTTGTTAACACGGATATGACGAGGGGACATGGAACCATGACCGTAGATGAGGGCGCGAAGACTCCTGTTTTGCTTGCGTTGGGTGATATCGGAGGAGTTACGGGTGGATTCTGGAAGGATGGCGTTATTGTTGAATGGTGATACACTATGGGCATCTGAAAATGCAGGAGGGGTTTCTATTCTAGCGCTACACGCTTTTTCTTCAGCTAGACCAGCGTTCTCCAAATACAGAGTTCCACGCTGCATTTTCAAATTGGATTCACTTACAACATCTGGTTCAGTGTGTTTTTTTCCCACCGTCGAGGAAGCTAAGCAATTGGTGCTCGTGGAGAAGTCACCTTGTTAGTGGTAATTTCAAAAGAAAATTGGAGTATTCAGCAACAACGGCTTGTAAGATATTTAAGTGTATTCGACTAGTCATCTCGATTAAAACATTAGATTGCAGGTTATACTTGCTATAACACAACCCCCTTCTCAAGTGCTCCGTTTTATACCCACGAATCACTTAGCGAACTCCCCAAAACGACACCCCTGTATCCCTCACTTACACCCAAGGACGCTGAAGACCGTCTCGAAGCTCTCTGTTCCGTTCTCAAATGTTCCTGAAGCCCAAATTTCCTCTCAGTCGCTGCACTGATGTTTCTTGCTTCATTCCTTTCCTCAGTTCGGGAGAGTCGTGGACTGTCCGACGCACTCTTGCCAGCATTTGGATAACTTTCCTCTAGGTTTCTCCTTATATTTATATAGAAGAGTCTCAGGTCATCCATTTTCATGGCCATTGCGATTATCACGAGCGAGATGGGGGTGGTGATTCCAACTATGAAAAAAAAAAATTGGTATGTTAGTTGGGCTAGCGCCGTCGCTACACACGAATGAGCAGAACATACAGATTCTTGGATATATCCAACTTGGTGAATATTGTAGAGCGGCCCCGGGATGAGGAAAAGACGTGATATTCAATGCAAAAAGTGAAACCAAGAAAGACCATGGTAACTGGCGCTTCATTTAGCCTACGGCACAAGAGAGTAGGTGGGATGGCCTTACGAAGAGAATGGTGACGACAGTTGTCAGTTGCGAAAGTCAGGCTCGATTGAGGTTCTAAGAGGGGGCTATCTAGCTGTATATATAGGCTGTGGTACCCTGGTCTGACTAGGGCTAAATACACGTGATTTACCAACTGACAACAGTAAAGACCATGAGAGTTCGCCCCTGCCTTACTGATTCTTGGGCCTCTGTCCTTGAAGTTATGGCTTCGGAAATGCTTGCCTCGTTTTGTTCTAAGTCTAGAATTGAATTGATCTAGCGTGGTTCAGTTTTTGTCATTGGAGAAACAACGCATTGTAGGTAGGCTTACCCCAGTCTGAATCCTTTCGGCTGCATCGTCCATATTTTTGATTTCGTCGATGATGCAGCTTGGAGGGCTTTTCAATTGATTGTCAAGTTGTACTTCGCCAGTGAAATCATTCCACACTGTCCTCTGTTGAACAAGTATTGACTTGAGGATTTTGAGGCCGTCACGGATGTGCTTAGTTTCCTTGAGAAGACTAGCAGCATCATCAATTGACTTAAGGTTTGAGATGATTTCCTCGCTGACCCGAAGGTCTTCAGGCTTTTTATCCTTGGGCTTTCCGCTGCTATTTTTGTCCGCTTTCGGTGGCGTCCCTCTCAAATTTGTCACTCTTTTGCCTTCTCCTTTCAAGTCCGGGGGATACTTTTTATCTTTCTCATCTTCGAGGTGCACAATTATTTCCTGGACCTTCTTTGTAAACGTGTCAAATAGTCTTGCCTCATCTATAGCCTGAAAAAATATAAGTAAACGAATTCATTTCGGGGGAGAACTCGACTTGCCATGTCATTTATAGAATTTTCGAATATCTGATGAATAGACTCCCGAGTATCTCCAACCCTACACTTCGCGCTATTGAACAATCTAATGGATAACTCCATTATGAATTTACTCATCTCCAGCGCAGTGGATGGTGGGGGAGGGTCGTTTCTGTTTACCCTTTCGTCTCGCAGGTTTTCCCAAATCTTCTCAATGATCGGATCTTCCGAAAAGTCGTCAAGCTTTGTCTCTCCAGGGGGTCTCTCTTTGCGATGTGTTGAACTGGTGATAATTGTTTCTGTAAATTGGAAAGTCAGCTTTGATGCTGTTAGACTTCAAATGTACAGTTAAAAACGCACGTTCATCAATCAGCCAAAGCCAGAGTTGATCCACACGAAGGATTGTCCACGTCTTTCCTGGATTCAATTCATGTCTTTGCACCCGCCTGGTAACTACTTGGTCACAGTTGCGGTCGCTTAACTCCTTGTCCGTCAGAGATTGATAGTAGGCTTCATCTAATGTTCGCGTTCCGTGGACTACTTTGCCTTCGTAAAGACGAAAAAGCTCTTGGTATGCTGTATTCTCGAACATTTCCGGGTCGTTGTTTTCTAGTGGTTGACCGGTAGCCATTTTATGATCGGGCAGAGGTCGAGTACGGGTACCAAAGGTGAAGTAAGGCATCTAGTAAACAGGTCAGAAGCTACTCTCGAAACTGAGAGACCAGGGTACTCACATAGAGAGCAATTCTATGGTTGGAATTGTTATGACTCTTATCACTGCTCGTTCGTGTTTGCCGCCCTCCTACCGACTCGGGATGACTAATGTTCGATGCGCGTGACACAGGCCTGCTAGGGGAAGAAGAATCATTAAACCCACTAGTACGTATCTGGTAAAGGTTCCTTCTAAATATCGGACAGGTGATTAGTGTCACAGACAGAGTAGTAGGCCATAAAGTAAGCTCCTACCAAGCAACCTGGTCTCATGAAATGGCCTCCGGAAAGCCCAGATGGCAGCTGGTGGAAAGATTGTTGAAGGAAATCATCCAACAAGGAAAATTCAAACTCCCTCGCTTCCTTTGCTTTTAGCCTGTTCTTTTCTTCTTTCTTATCATTTGGCTCCTTCTCATACTTTGGATCCTTTTCGTAGTATAATTTCATCGCCAAGTCCTTTTTACTCGTCAGTCCACTTTTATTTTAGTTAGTAGATCTGATTCTCTACCTTCATCCACTCCATCTTGTCCATGTTAGCTCGTCTGCTTGTCAAGAGAGTTCTGTGGACTTTCTTACATTGTTTGCAGGAAGATGGATCCATCTCAACTGGCGGTGGGATTCTTTGCACTCAAAAACCTTCTCGCCCTTCGTGAGTATATTTAGTGCCTTCTCCATGAGGGAACCGGGCCCCTCGCCATAGATAACTTCATGGACATGAAACGACTGGCGTAGATAAGTTCTTGGACTGGAAAAGGATCCAAAATCATCGGGTACTCCATAAAAATCAACGATGCTAGCCTTGAAGGGAGTAAGTTTGAAATCAGGAATCCTTGTCTTTGGATTTCCATATTTCCTCTGTGAAACTAATGGCTTGAACTCTGCAGAATTCAATAGCATCCCAGAAAATCGAAAAATTTCAAGAGTAGTACAATATCTGTTCCGCATTTCGTCGTCGGCTTGTTGATCCTTTTTGTTATCTTCAAGGCTTGACACTATGCTTCGGTCGCCTTGATGGCTTTCAGAGCTCTTCGCTCCCGCACCACTCTTTTGGTTTGTCTCAGTTATGCGCGACCGTGAAATCGGCCTAGTCTCGAAGTCTTCGACAATGGACTTTGCCATTGCCTCCGCCTGTTCTGTTTCTGTTCTGTCAAATCTCCCACTCTTGAGCAACGACAAGACGACAGCTGGCTCTCCGGCATAAACGGCCCAGTGAAGAGGACCCGAACTTGGGCGCGCCAATAATGTATTGAGCTGTGTATCGACTTTCTCCTTATGCTTGACTTTTTTCAACCCCAGTAGATACTTTATAATATCATGAGTAACATATGGGGTTTCCCTTTCTTTTACCCAATTCACGATATCCCCGCCGGAGCCTGCAGGAAGCTCCAATTTTGCCTTGTCTGAGAAATCCAAAAATGACCGAATGGTAGCGACATCCAGAGTGGATATAGCTAATCCAAACGCTTTCTGAATATCTGGGCCTTTCTCTTCATTTCCTTTGCTTATCCTCTTCTTGAGAAGCTCTCTTATCACCTCGGAGTGGCATTTATATGTCGCCAAAAGCAATGGCGTCTGTTGGTTCTCTCCTGGAATACCATTGTCAGGCATTCCATCGTCAAGCATTCTACGAACTACCAGATGAAGTCCCTTGCGGGCGACGCGAAATAATGGAGTTGTGTCGATACTCCCTTTCGTTGCGGGTTCCGTCCAAGAGTCGCCCTCGGCCTCGTCTTCGCCCCAAACTAATATTTTGCTGTCGTTGTCAGTCGCCCATGGAACATAAATGACGTCCTCATTTAGATAGTATTGGAACATTTGTCGCATGAGTTGCTCATCCTTGTCGTACGTAATGCCTTCTTGAGATGGGCTCCATCCATAGTTATCAGGCGGCGGTGGTGGAATAATCTTTGCACCATTTGATAAAAGCAAAGTGAGTATCGCTTCAAGTTTTTCGGGATCCTTCTGAGCTGCTCTGAAAAGCGCCGTGAAGCCTTTCGCGTCGACAGCATTAATCTGCTCTGGCGTCATCCTATCCGAGAGGTATTTAATTTCCGACACGTTACCATCCTCACATGCTTCAATTAAAGTATACTTGTGAGGCTCCGGAATGCGGAAAAATGAGCTTGAAGCTCCTGTTATTGGTGAATTTTCGTTCGGATATACCGGGATTGAACCGGGATCCCGTCCTTCAGTGAACGCGTCACGGTACTTGGGCCAGTCGACCGCTGGAGCCTGACCTATCACAGTCTCCTGAGTCATTCCTTCGGGGATTGAGGCGTCCCTTTGATCGGGGAGATTCTCTTCGAGCGAATGGGTCTCGTCAGCCATATTTTGCTGTTTTGTCCAAGTCACCAAACCTCGGGTTTGCCGATTTTTCTCGATGTTCGTCGCATGAATTTTTCTGGGTGCCATGAGATGGTTATATGCTGCCAAGTGCAAGACCGGTGAAGGCCCGCGGCGCGTCCTATAGGTAGGTAGATACGATTTCAAGGCGACTTGTCTTGACAAATAGAATGGCAAGAGGCTTGCAGTGTGGACATCTCGCAAGTTCCTGGCCATTCGTTGAGGAGGGATTTCTTGAAGCATGGCAGGGGCGAGTGCTGCAGTGTTGTTCAGCTGTACCCTCATGCATATGGCTTGCCAAATCTCGAATCACAGCGGTGAGCGTACGGATGTGTATCATCTCGTACAAGGTGATTGGTCTGACATCGGCTGGAGTGCTATCAGTGGGCTCGGCTATTATTTCCCAAAGTAATATCGATATGAAGTTTGGAAACTACTTGGGATAAGTAAATTAATAGAGCTAGTAAACATACCAGCCGAGTTTATGACATGAAAGCTGTTTTGAATTTTGATGTACTATTCTAACTTCGGTAACACGGAGACATATAACCACTACTATTGCGCATGGCAGGACCAAACGAATTCTCTATTGGAATTCATAGCGCCAATGACAGCCATAAACAAAGACGCAGTCGCTGCGACTGGAGCGTGCACATTATCCTACACGAAATATGCATCTCATGGACGCCAATTGCCGTTCTTTCCAATTTCCACCGAGGCTGAGGCTGGAACATAATTCGTCTCGTAAGAAGAAACGCTGGGATAACCGCTGAGGCTGAGGGTGTTAAGCCACGAGGTTTGTTTTTTCTCGGCACTCAATCTACCCCTGAATCGTGAGGGGCGAAGGTTTATAAGTAGTAGGATCACAACTTCTGGATAAGCTCTAAGGCTGACTTGAAAAACCAAGGCATTGGAGACTTAAGTTTTTAGAATCGCCAATCAACTTTCGTTCACGCCCTCATCAGACAAGATGAAGCTTCTCCTGTCGCTTACAGCGTTGTTTCTGGCCACCAACACAGTGCTCGCTGGTGACTGCGCATATGCAGATAGCCCCGGCATGTCGTGAGTCGCCCAGAATATTCTCGGCTTTATCTCCCGTACATTCTCAGCAAGCTTGATTGAATCTAACCTCAAATTCACAGGTGCTACAACTCCTGCTCTCTATCCTTCGTCGAGGCACTCCCATTCACTAGCTGCGACGGCGAATCATTCTCAGGGATTACAGCAACCACACCAGTCACCGCGCCAGCCTGCTTCTGTACTCTGCACTCGGGCAATCTAGGGTAGGAATCTGACTTCCTTCCGCAAAATCCCTTCCCATGGCATGGTTGGCTGTTGCTAAACTCTCTTCGTCTTCTCAGATGTCTCAACAAATGCTGTGATGCCCCCGATGCATCCACCACTCTGTATATCGAGTCTTCAATCTTGGCGAATTACTGCGGCGGACCAGCTGTTGCGGCTATGCCAACGGCTGCGGCTAGTAGTACGGCTGCAGATACGTCGGCAAGAGTTACTTCTCTTGGAGGCGTGGCGACGGCTACTACGACCAAGAAACCTAATGCTGGGTCGAACTTGACACCGGTAACTTTCTTTTTGGGAGGGATACTTGCGAGTGGGTTATTTGTGGTGGGGTTGTGGATGTGATTGTCATTGCTTGGGATGTATGCCGTTACAATGATGCCTCTTTCGTTAGTGTATAAATCACTTCAGGTGTACCTAGCACGCATGTTTCAAATTGAATTGCCTGGCTCAGAGGCGAATCATTGATTGATAATACCAATGTGGCCTATTATTTGTGGTAAAGCCGTACGCTCAGTTCCTAAACTGTCGGCACATTAATGACGTCGCCGGCTGGGAATGTTACGCATGTGGATGTGGAGTTCGTCTTAACACTGTAGCCTTATAATAGCACGTCAGAAACTATCCTACAGCACGTAGAAATAGCGAACCACGGTACAAGAACGAAGGATGCGATCATCGCCAATGCTATAAGTGTTACTATCAGGATTGGCATGGTAATCGTATCTTGCGCTGCGATAGTAAGAAACTTCCTGCTGATGAGATGGAGACTCTTGTTGATATGTGGTACTGTGGTCAGAACGGCTTCTAGTCTATGATAAAACCGATATATGCAAATCTTCGAAATCTTGAGAGCATTACTACTTGCTTTATCATCACATATAGAGCCTCGCTCATTTACCTAGCATTAACCAGCTAAGCTGATTTCCATAGATTATTAAATCTGTATTCAATCTTCAGACTACACTTACAGATTGAACAAATATTCACACCACACAGCTATGAAACACAAATTGACTCGGCCCATATGCCTCAACAGCTAGAGTGACTCGACATCTTGAAGAATAACAGGGGCGTATCCAGCAATGATCTGTTCAGCTGCATCCTCGTGTATTTTGCTGCCAAATTACCATGGTAAGTGTACGGATGCGTATCCGTACGAGGTGATCGGACTGATATCGACTGGAGCCCTACCAGCAGGCTCGGCTATTATTTACTAAGATAGGTAGGTAAATATCGACATATAATTGGAAATTACTTGGGGAAGCTAAGGGTCGACATAGACGATAAATACATAACTGAATAGAGCTAGTAGACATACAATTGAGTTTATGACTTAAAAGCTGTATTGAATTTTGACATACTATTACAACTTTCATAACACGGAGACATGTAGCCACTACTATTGCCCTTGGCAGGACCAAACTTATAGGACATACCGGAATCTTGGCCCATCATTCTCATCCCCTACACCAGCCGTTCCGCCACTTTCGACTCCATCCACACGCTTCCCATCTCCATCGATCCTACCTACAACACCATATTTCCTATCTAGCCTCTTATTCTCCCACACAAGTAAACATCTCAATCCGAATGCAAGGACTCCATTAAATAGCATAAAGCCAGCACAAACCCACATCCCAAGTCGATAATACGGACTGTCTTGCGCAGGATAGACTCTTGTCCCTAGCAGCGGCCCACACTGTCCTACAAGATTCAGAATCGCAATTCCGGTTCCTCTCTTCGTATCGCTTCCCTGATTATTCAAAACCCATGGCAGGATATTCCCGATGCAAGGAAAGATGCCCGCTGCGGCGAAGAACACACCTGTGTATCTTGGCCCTGTTGCTTTTGTAGTCGCAAGCAAGATGTAGCCCAGTGCTCCGATCAAAGAGAGAATTATGATAGTGATGCCGCGTTGCTGGGTGCGATCTGCAATGTAGGTGGATGCGATGACGAGGAGGAACGAGATGAAGTAAGGGGGAGCAGAAAGCCCCTGAGCATCAATAGGAGTGAAACCCATTTCGGAGAGGATAGTGGGGAGGAAAACAGGGAGGGACGAGAAGGAAACGTTGCAAGAGAAGTACATCAAGGCTGTGAAGTAATTCTGTTTGCCGGATTTATTAGCATCACTTCCACTTGTCTTCGTGAAAAAAGGTGTGGAAAAAATGGACCAACCTTGAGGTCAAGCAACGCAACTCCGATGTCCTTGAAATTTATGTGCCCAACTCGATGTGCTTCCTCACCTCCAACTTGTCGTACCCCTCTAGCTCTCGCAACCAATTTCTCTTCCTCGGTCAAGAAACTCGCCTTCTCTGGACTATCCGGCAGGAGGAAGAAGGCCACAATGCCTGCAATAATGCAAGGTAGCCCTTCAACGAGGAACAGCACCCTCCAGTTATGGATCCTATGCGCATCATTGCCGCTCGTGATGCCATACGCCAACGCACCCGCAAAACACGTGGCCAGCGGCGCCGCAGATAGAAAGACCCCAATCCTCACACCGATCTCGTGTCTGAGGTAAAAGAAGCTCAACAGATAAGGAATTCCTGGACCGTAACCAGCCTCGAAGAATCCCAAGAAGAAGCGCGCTGCCATCATGCCGGAGAATGAGAATGTGGCGGCTTGAAGCGTGGCGACGATGCCCCAGCCTATGACGCAGAATGCAGCCCATATGTGAGGAGGGAGGACTTTCCACATAAGCGCGAACCATTCGAATAGAATGTAAGAGATGTAAAAGATTGTAAGGAGCCATTGGTAATCAGGGGACGTAAGATGGAGGTCTTTCTGCATGCCTGCAATCTTGGCGTTTCTGTTTATCAATTTCGTTAGCTTGGCGTGTCTGTTTAACAACAGTACAAAGGAGAAAGAAGTGACTTGCCCAATATTCGAACGATCTAAATATGCCAGCAGATACAGCCCCATCACAAGCGGCACCAATCTCTTGTCCAGCTTCCGCACAACCCTTTTCTCCATCTCTGGAGTCACATGATATACATTCTCTCCATTTGAGATGTTGTTGCCAGCTTCTATCTGCGAAATGTCCGGCTTTTCGGTTCCAAGTTGAGCCGCTGCCTGGATCGCTGTGGGATCTTCCGCAGTCGAAGGGACCGGCTTTGAAAAGCGCGAGAGAAACCCCATGGCTACTCTGTTTGCAGGACGCTTAAAGTAGGTTTGGGCGCAGTTAAAACAGTCCTCAATTCCCTTCGTATGCTGCTCTGAGGTGGCGACGTAGCTTCCCGATTTGAGTTCCTAGAATTGAGAAAGCTCGCAGACGAGGGGAAAGAAGACCAAGAAAAAGCTTGGCAAGGGAAATATATGATTTTGTAGCTGTTCGGCCACGCCGTGCGTCGTGTGACATTGCTTATGTCGATCATTGCCGAAACAAGCAGGAGGAGGGGAGCTACCCCGCAAAATGGCGGGGGTATGTTGCTTTGCATACGTATCCGAGCGAATGAAGTGAGTTCATGACTCGAGTGAGAAGCCTGTGAGTTGTTCTCTGCTTTTGCTTAGGTATAGGTACATTCTCCACTTACTTCTAAAGCATACAGAGTTGGTTGTCCATCGTGAGAAAACAACTATAAATAGAGTTAGAAAGATGCGGAGACAATTAGACTTCAGATAAGGAATAAGAGATTCGACACTCAAAATAGAATGGAGAAAAGCTAAAGTACTACCTTGTAATATTTCCTATAGGCTCTCTCACAAAGGAAGGGCAGTTAAATAGATGGAGTCGACTTAGAAAAGTCGGTTAGTAAATGATGGGAGTTCAACTACCATTAAAGTTTCGCTTATAGCCGAGGAGGACCCTTAATTAAAAGGGGGCGAAAAGGAGTAGAGTGGGCGTATCACGTGCGCAGCACTTTTAGCGTGTTCCGCCAATTTCTGTTGTCGCGCCGCCTTGCTTCTTCAAGAGAACTGCAACAACACCAAGGGCACAAGCAGTTCTCTATCCATGACTCGAATCTCTCTTCACTTCCAACACCTTCGAATTAAATTAAAATCCGAAGCCCCCGGCGCCTCCTCGAACTTGCCAATGTTTTTGCAACACGAGATGATGTCTCGTAACGTCTTTTCCGGCGACTTGGCAGCCCACAAAAAAATGCTTGACCCCGCCATCATCCTATGAACTGTACCCCCAAGACTCTGGGCAGCATCACGTTTGCCCGCGAGAAATTGGCGACGCGCAATTTGCCGTCTTATAATAAGAATCCGTCGCCTGGGCATCACCTTGGAGACAACTGATCATGGCTGTGCTGGAGAGATACCTTGGCACGTATGGGGTTTTCTCCGAGCCCTTCGCACGATCAATCTCGAAATTGTAGGTGTTCTCATCTCTCTGTCGTTACCAAAAATCTCGAGATATTTGGTGAGAGCATTGTCTCGGCGTTCTGTCGCTCGTTGAGAGTAGACTTTCAGGATCGGTCTCTCATTCACAGTCGTTTCTCCCCAACCATCGCCCACCATGAGGGTAAGAGCACAGCTTGTTTGTACTTTGTGCGTGCTTGCCGGTCAAGTAGCAGATGCTGCCATCTCCCTCGACCTGACCTCAAAAGACTCGATCAAGTCCGCCGCGAGCACTATAGCATTCGACTTGATGAGCTACTATACAGGGAACAATACAGGAGATGTGCCTGGAAATCTGCCGGATCCGTACTTCTGGTGGGAAGCTGGTGCTATGTAGGTTCTGTTCTCCAGCAGTAGGTTGCATCGCTGACAACTGGTCCTCCAGGTTCGGGACGATGATAAACTATTGGTACTATACGGGCGATACGACGTACAATGCTGTGACAACACAGGCACTCTTACACCAGGCTGGGGATTATGGAGACTACATGCCGTTGAATCAAACGAAAACAGAAGGAAATGACGATCAAGGGTTCTGGGGAATGGCAGCGATGACAGCGGCGGAAACGAAGTTCCCAGATCCGCCAACAGGGAAGCCGGGATGGCTCGCGCTGGCACAAGGAGTTTTCAATACACAAGTTCCGCGGTGGGACCAAACGACATGCAACGGCGGCTTCCGATGGCAGATCTTCACGTTCAACAACGGGTTCAATTACAAGAACAGTATCTCGAACGGTTGTGTCTTCAATTTGGCGGCAAGGCTTGCGCTCTATACCGGAAACTCAACATATGCGGATTGGGCGCTGAAGACCTGGGACTGGATGAATGACGTGGGCTTGATGTCGCCGCAATATAAAGTTGTGGATGGAACGCACAACACGGATAATTGTACGCAGAAGGATGCTAATACCTGGACATACAATGCCGGTATCTTCCTTCTTGGTGGTGCAGCAATGTATAACTACGTGAGTAATGAGGTTGTTTTCTTGTACCTCCAAGCTAACAGACGAAGACGAATGGGAGTGCGTTATGGCAAGAACGAGTTACTGGATTGCTGAATGCGTCCTTAGTATTCTTCGACGATGCGGGCATAATGTACGAGCCTTGCGAATTCGGAAAATGCAATGTCGACCAACGCTCCTTCAAAGCATACTTTGCCCGCTGGATGGCCGCAACCGCAGAACTTGCACCCTTCACCCACGACGTGATCATGGCGAAGCTAAGAACATCTGCAAGCGCAGCGATTGGCACCTGCACAGCTGGCAAGAGAGGGACAGAGTGCGGATTGAGATGGAATATGACGAACGACGGAAGTTTAGGTGTTGGAGAGCAGATGGCAGCGCTCGAAATAGTGCAAAGCAATCTGGTGGATGGAGTACCTGGATGGGTGAGTGCCGTGAAAGGCACGGGGACGAGTCAAGGAGATGTGAATGCTGGGGGTGGCAGCAAGGCGAGCTCGAGATTGTCCACGAAGGCTGTCACGACTGCTGATCGTGCTGGGGCGGGGATCTTGACTGCTTTGGTCCTGATTGGCGTCATTGGTGGAGGTGTCACCATGGTTTGGGAGTAATTAGCATTGCATTTGTTTCTTTCTTTCTCGTATAAAAACCTACAACTACATCCTTCATTTTATTGCCCCAGAATTAGAATGGCGAGTGCCAGAATTTTTGGTTGGAAGAGCAAATAGGTCAGGTGATTGTTTGCAAACATCCTGGAAGCGAAAGGAGGAGAGACTTTCGACGATCATACGACTCAACTGACGGATCCTAATTTTGTTTACAACATGCGACACATTCGCAGCGAAAGTCCCAGTGGTCACTTTCTTAGTATCCAATCGATTCAAATTTCATTACAACAGCTGACAAGTGTCTCTTCTATAAGAAGAAGCTTTTACCTATGTTTTGTCCCCATCATTCGAATTCCACTGCTTCTGTCAATCATCGACTCCACATACTACGTATCCGGTTTTAGTGAAACCAGAATCTCAAATTTGACTCCAATCCATAAGATCCTCTTCAGTAATCATGACATACGAAAAGGTCGTTACAGAGCTGGTCAACAAAGTCAATACTGAGCCAAAATGGACGTCCAAATTCGATGCAGCCATCGTTAGCGCCCGCTCGAGCGGCATCCGCGAGATGGCTGCCATCAAATCACTCTCAGACTATTATACTTTCCTCAACACTCTCCTCCTCTGGGTACCTTGTGAGGATATCCAAGGAACAGACGTCTACAACCACTTTTGCGTCTTCTACTTCATCCTTGACCAACCCACCACCAAGCCCCTCCAAACACCCATCCTCCCCGGTCCCAACCCCGAAGATCTCAGCTGGCTCTCAAACTGGATGGTGCAGTACGCCTCCGCCATGGGGCAATTCCTCGACACGCCCGAATCCATCACCCCCGCCTCACTAAAGAGTTTTCTCGCCTCCCCAAACTATAACATGGGCGACTACCTCATACCGCGCGGTGGCTGGAAGACCTTCAACGAGCTCTTCGCGCGGAACTTCAAGCCGGGCTACCGCCCCATCGCCGCCGTCTCCGACTCCACCGTCATCGTGTCGCCCGCAGACTCGACCTTCGACGGACAATGGGAGATCCGCTCCGACTCAGGGGTAACCATCAAGTCCATCCACTGGAAGATCTCCGAGCTGCTCGAAGGCAGCCCCTACAAAGAGCGCTTCAATAACGGGATCTTCACGCACGCATTTCTCAGTCCGGCGGATTACCACCGCCAGCATGCACCCGTCGGCGGGCGCGTTCTTGAGGCGAGGGTGATTCCTGGTCAGGTATACCTGGAAGTTAATCCGAAAGCGACGGAAGATGGGACGCTCGCTTTGGTGCCCCAGAGGAAACTGCATAGCCCCCACACTCGCGCTCATCACCACCCGCACGACGAGGGATACGAATCGCACTCAGCATCACATTCGCATTCCTCTTCGGCAGAGGCAGAGGTGCTCTTCGACGCCCCAGACTCCGCAGGCTACCAGTTCTGCCAAGCGCGCGGCCTGATCGTGCTCGACACGGCGATCGGGCTCGTCGCCGTGCTGCCCATGGGCATGGCGCAGGTATCGTCCATCATCCTGACTGCGGAAGTAGGCATAGATCTTAGGAAGGGAGAGGAGATTAGCTATTTTCAGTTTGGGGGGAGTGATATTGTGTGTGTGTTTGAGGCGAGGAGTAATGTTAGTGTGACGGCGCAGGTGGGGGTGCATTATAAGATGGGGGCCAGGGTTGGGATGGCGTTTCCGGGGGGTGTGAGGGTTGGGGGGTAGTTGGGTGGTTTGTGTCTGTTCCAAGTGGATTTTCTGCATGCTTTGGAGTTCTCGCACGAGGTTAGAAAAATGATATAAGATAATATGTTCAGTGTTTTTATTTCGTTGCTAGCCCCTTGTCCGACCATATATAGCTGTCATTCACGAATCTCTCCTCCACCTTCTATAGTCATGTGACAGCCTAAACATCCAAATCATCAACCTTCTTCTCCACGACCGCGGGTATCTCCTTGCTCAGTCCAGCCTCGGAGTCGCCCTCGGCGAATGTAGGAGGAACATCAGCCTCACTCACGGCGGCGCCTTCCTCGATATCATATGGAAGCGAGAGGTTGAGAATCAATGCAACCACGGCAGTGACCGCGAATCCTAAAACCATTTGATTAGCCTTATCAAAGAGAGAATGGATGAATGAGCTTACCGGTTTCGAGGACAAGGACGATGGCGTCCATGAATCCGAGCAAGGCTCTGTTGTTGCCAGCGTAGGTGAACGTGTAGCTGAACCAGTCTGGGACGAGAATTGATCCGTATCTACAAGTTCTGGTTAGCGCCAATGTCACGTTTGATGAGGAGGAGTGCTTACCCAAGAGACAGAGCAGCAGTCAGGATAAATCGACTGCGACGATCGAACGGCACTCTAGATGTAATACTCATACCAGCCACCGCCACAGCACAGAACAAGAAAGTCGTCATCCCGCCAAGCACCGGGCTCGGGATCGCAACCAACGACGCAGCGAACTTCGAGAAGACGCCCATGATGATCAGGAACATGCAGCAGCAGTACCCAGCTGAGCGGTTAGCACACCGCGTGAGCGCGATGACGCCGTTGTTCTGTGCGAAGGTTGACATCGGAGTGATGGTCATGAGTGCGGCGAGGACGCCGTTGATGCCGTCGGCAAGGATTCCTCCTTGGATGCGGGAGTCGAAGAGCTCGCCTTCGACGTCGAGCCGGGAGACGTCGCAGGTTGCGGTGATGTCGCCGATGGCTTCGCAGGCGCAGATGATGAAGATTGCTAGCAAGGGGAGAACGAGCGGGCCGTATACTTGCAGCTTGAAAGTGTATACCCAGATGAAGGAGACGGCTGGAGCTTCGGTAATCGTAGAGCCGTCGAAATACCCCGTGGCTCCGGCAATGATGCAGCCAGTGAGTAGTCCGATCACTACACTTGTTGACTTCATGATAGGAGATCCGAAGCGTTCGCAGAGCAGGATGGTAACGAAGACTGAGAATCCTAATCCGATGTACTGTGCGCTTCCCCAGGCCAGAGCATGCGGAGCAGTGACATCCGGGCACAGCGCAAAGAAGCCATCAGTTGGTCTCGCAGAGCAAGGTCCACTGCCTCCAGCCCAGCCCTGGAATCCCGTTCCGATGAGAGTCACGCCGATCAACATGACAGTGGGGCCCGTGACGATGGGCGGGAAGATTTTCTGGATGAAGCGCGGGGGCATGAAGGAGATCAGGATTTCGATCAGGGCGCAACAGGCGGCAGTCCCGATGATGGCGCCGTAGCCATCTGGGCAGGGGAGTGGCGTGCCGTCTGCGGCAGAGGGACAGAAGCCGTTGGCGTACATTTGCTTGAATGCTCCTGAGGCGACGGGGATGATGGCGAAGGAGGTTCCGACGACTGAAATGAGTCCTGTTCCGATATGGTATCTGCACTGCATAAGCATTTCTACCTCGATGTCTTGATATGAGGGAACTCACGGTGTTCCGCGGATGTGGAAGCGAGTGATCTGTACAGCTGACAGAATACCACATACAATCAAGGAGGTGGAGACCAGATATTGCTGTTCCTGAGTCGAGAGATTGACACCTCCCTGGCCACTCATGATCAAAGGAGGGGTAATGACACCCGCCAACATGGCAAGAGCGTGCTGGAAACCGAGCAAAAGTGCGAGGACAACGGGCATCTTGTCATTGAGGCCGAAGAAGGGCGCCGGACGCGGGTCTCTCTTCATGAACGGGATATTGGGCATGAAGAGGAAGCCATAGTCGTAGGCCCCGAGAAGTCCCTGCTTGGTGGTGAGCTTCTTCACAACGGCGCGTCCGGCCTGGCTGGCGCGGTCTCCGAACGTTGGCTTTCGGGCATTGGGCGGCACGATCGTATCTGGGAGCCCATCTTGGGACATGTTGCCTGTGTGTGTCGATTCTTCTGCTCGTGACCTCTGGCTGGGTGGAGGTGTGGGTGAGAGACTGCTGCTCTTTTCAACTTGCCTTACAAAGCGAACCTAGCAAGTTGACGACTTCAGCGATGGCGATGTGTCGGAACGATGCTGAGCAACACTGCCCTCTATCTGTGCGAGGTTGCGACACATCTTTATACCGAAGCCCAGACATTGAAATTTTCGTGGATAAGGATCGTAAGACGTGTTCCAAACTTTGCGTTCTGTTGTCACGACCTGCCAACCACTGGGTCGGTACCGCGCGATATCTAAGCCATCGATAATCTAGACCAGGGGATGCCACGAGACGTGGGGGAGCAATGTCTGGGGTTTCGGGGGAAAGGGTGTGCAGGTGATGATCCGTGGCCAGGCCCGAAGTGTCAGACCTGAGATAGAAGTGGATTCTGACGAATGAAGGACCTTCGGAGGCCTCCGACAAGCAGCATCCCCCCTTTCTTTTTTTCTCCTCCACGGGAAATTTTAGAGACAAAATCGCGCTTTATCAAAGCCCCCGAGCTGCCCGCGGGTGCCGTGCCCTTCGATGACTAGTTCCATGTACTCGATATTATTCTTCGCTATCAAACTTCCAAATACAGGTGACCTTGGTAGAGAAAACAAAATTTTGCTCCAGGTCCTACTAGCGATCTCAGCGGCCGCTTCCTCCCTGGAGATAGGGCGCGCTCCACTCTTCTCAAGCCACGAACGCCTATCTGCCCCGCTTACAGCGAATGATCATCAGCTTCACCTATATCAAGCACTAAAAGGAACTTCAGTCGTGAAAACACAGTCTTTGCTTCAAAAACTTCTCCGTCTTTCCTCCAGCTATAATTTCATTTTGTTTCTCAAAGTCTGAAACTCCAAGTTAGAAAGTCTTGCCCTTACTTAATTTCAACAGTTGTACAGTTTACTGAGATCATCAATTAAGCCAGCAATGCTGTATACACACGCGACCATTATCACAGTCAACTCCTCGAGGGAGATTATTCTCGATGGAGCAATCCTCGTTCACGGCAATCTGATTGCGGCCGTGGACAAAACAGATGTCTTGATCAAAGCACACCCTAGCGAAGAGGTTACGAATCTCGAAGGTCGAATTATCATCCCGGGGTTGATCAGCACCCATATGCACACGGCGCAAACACTTCTGCGAGGTGAGTTACGATGCTAAGTTAAATGAAATTTTAGGTTCATCGTATAGAAGTGTTCAGATGGCTGATGTGAAAGGTGCCAGGCGCTGCCGATGACCTTGAACTTGTATCCTGGCTGTGTGAACGCATCTGGGTGCTCCAAGGAAACTTCACCCACGAAGATGGGTATGCAGCAGCTCGGATCAGCATCGCTGAAATGCTCTTGACTGGCACAACTTGCTTCCTCGAGAGTATGGTGAGTACCTCTTCACGTGATTATACCTTTCAGACGACTTACACGTCGTTAGTTTGCAGATCGGTATGGATTCGACGGACTCTGTCGTGCTGTAGAAGAAAGCGGTATTCGTGGCTGCTTAGGCAAGATAGTCATGGATAGTGGCAAATACGCCGGTGATCCGAAATGGGCTATGCATCCTGGATTGATCGAGAATCGCGAGATGTCTTTAATTGGAGCTCTTGACATGCACAAGAAGTGGGACAAAGCTGCAAATGACCGGATTCGAGTCTGGTTTGGAGCTAGAACTCCTGGCGGGTAAGTTTCTCTCCATTCTTCATAAATAGTATAGGTGCTTACACAGAACCGCAGAGTCTCAGACGCCTTATACAAGGAAATGACATCCATCTCCAAAAGCCAAGGAATCCCCATCACCATGCACTGCGCCGAAGTAGCGGCGGACCGCGCCTTCCTCAAAACACTCTCACACACGCCAATGTCCTACTGTGACTCGGTCGGCTTGCTCGGCCCCAGCACCGTCCTCGCACACATGGTGCACCTCGACGACTCGGACATCGCCAAGCTAGCCGAGACCAAAACCCACGTCGCGCACTGCCCAACCTCCAACTCCAAGCTCGCGTCTGGCATCTGTCGCGTTCCGGAGCTACTGGATGCTGGTGTAAATGTTGGTCTGGGGACGGATGGCGCGCCATGCAATAACACGAATGATCTGCTTCAAGAAATGAAATTAACGGGCATCATCCATAAAGCGAAGAGCTACGACCCGACGCTCGTCCCGGCTGAGACGGTCATGGAGATGGCGACGATCAATGGCGCGAAAGCACTTGGGTTAGAAGACTCGATAGGGAGCCTGGAGGTAGGCAAGAAGGCGGATTTCGTGGCGATCGATATGCGGTACGTGCATCTGCAGCCGTATTACTCGGCGGTGAGCGCGGTGGTTTATTGTGCGACGGGGAAGGATGTTGATATGGTGGTTGTGGATGGGAGGGTGGTGGTTCAAGGAGGGAAACTGACGACGATGGATGAGGAGGAGGTTTGGAGGGAGGGGGAGAGGAGGGGCCATGAGGTTGTGAGGAGGGCGGGGTTGACGGAGAAGGTTAAGGGGAGGTGGCCTGTTCGGTGAGGCGTGGTGTTTTGATTTGTAAGGCGTTGATTTGAGGTAGAATACAATCTGACTCGTTCTTATATTGGAATTGCTCGAACTTCGCGGCCGACGCTGATGCAGGGGCTATTCTCATCAGTACTTGCTGACTGCGGGGTGGAATGAGGGGCACTTACTTTTTTTTCTTACGCCGTACTTTGTCTTCTGTATATCCATTATCTAAAGAGAAAATTTTATCCCTAGCTATACGGCATATCTTGGATGAAAGTGAAATGAACTGTTTCAAGACTATAATGGGATAGAATTAGGGCTAGTAAGGGGGCTTAATAAGCTGGCCAACTTGCATATCCATAGGTATATACCCGGGTCGCCTTTGTCGTATAGTGCGGCCGCATAACGTTATCACTAAAGGGCCTTGCAGCGAGTAAATTCCACGCCACTCCGTGGCACGCACCCTCTCGGAAGGGTATATTGCCCAGTCTCCATTCATTTATTCTCCTCAAGAGCTCATCGCTAGACCTTATTCTCCACCTCTACCTACCAACCTGCCACAACCTTTAACTAAAACATTCCATAATGTCCGAGCCAGTCAAGAAGCCAATTGATCTCTATTCCATTGGTATATCTTCATCCGGGCCTCAAGCTCAGAGGTCAGATTTAGCAGTTTCAGTTAACTTCCCACTCAGCATTCCCAAACTCCCCAAACCCATGGAAAGTAGCGATCGTCCTCGAAGAACTAGGCCTGGAATACAACATCATCCTACTTGACATGTTCTCAGTCAAGAAAGCGCCGTTCACGGACTTGAACCCGAATGGACGCACGCCTGTGATTGTTGACTATGATAATGATGGGTTTGTGCTTTGGGAGGTATGGCTTGTTGATCTTACTTTTCATTGGATTTACCCAAGCCATGCTTTGAGGATTGGTTGTTGGTGAGGCTGACAAGTAATTAGTCAACGGCAATAATCCAGTACTTGATCGAAAAATACGACACAGACAATCGCCTGACTTACACCCTTGGTCCAGAAAAATATCTCCTGAGTCAGTGGTTGATGTTCCAAGCTTCTGGGCAAGGCGTCTACTTCGGTCAAGGTACGTCGCCCCACCCACTCCACCTTCCTTTCGATCATCATTTCAGATTGATGAATAATTGAAAACAGGAGTTTGGTTCACGCACGCACATCTAGAGAAACTCCCCTCTGCGATTTCAAGATACAGGAAAGAAGTGAGACGGATTCTAGGTGTGCTGGATACGGCGTTGGAGGGGAAGAGGTATCTTGTGGGAGACAAAGTCACGATTGCGGATTTGAGCTTTGTGGCATGGCATAGTGTTATTCCGGTGTGTATTTCCATACAACCGGTCTCAATTCCTGCTGGAAATGCTTATTAGTGAGGAGATGATGAGGGTGGTTGATAAAGAAGATTTTTCTGACTTGTAGAGAGTAGTTTATATGCATGGAAGATACGGAGTGGGTGACGAAAGGGTTCCCGAATGTTGATCGGTGGATGGGAGAGTTGATGGAGAGGGAGTCGGTGAAGACTGTTCTTGTCGAGAAGAAGAGTCTGTTGTCGAAGCCATTGTGAGTGAGGAGTTATACCAAGTATTCCGTTTATGCTAATACTTAGGTTTCAGGCCTGCAGTAGTGACCGGCGCTTTGGGAGTTGTACGAGGGATTAATGGTTGGAAGAACTCGATTCTTGGGAGGCCGACTTAGGCGACTTGCGGTTATTGTTTTCCGCTGGTAGTATTGGGTAAGGCGGGGACTTCTATCAAAGCGAGGAACGAGAGAAAGTAAGGGTTTATAATCATAGGTCAGAAAAGGAATCAATTACTATCCAAAATGGTGCTACCTCTGAAGAAATAATATAACTCGATTCGCTATAAGGGACTGAGACTTTAAAGCCTATAACTTCTAATAAAACATATCCATGGATTCGCTCCTCTGAAACGACTGGCTACCACCAAACAAGCCCCTCGGAACCATTTTTCTTGCTACTCCACAAACCTAAGACGTAGGCCACACAGGACTATCCCACTCCTCACTAGCAGCAATCAACGTCGTATCCAGACCTTTCGCTCCAGAGCCGACATGCAAGAACTTCGTATACGCTACCTGACTCCAGTATCCATATGTCGTATTCCCCGGAATGAAAACAACGTCTCCCTGTAGCAAGCTCAGCACTTCGCCTTGCATGCTAACCATCAACTGTCCCTCCAAAACCTCAAAAGCTGCATGACCTGGATAACTATTTGTGGATTTGATCGACCCCTTAGCAATTGTGATCGTACCCATACTGAAGTTCCCCGCGGATTGCGTTGGTGTGACAAGAGGTTGAATCACTTGATAGAAGCTTTGCGATGCAGAGTTCAGGTATTTAGGTCCGTAATCTTTGGCGACGAAATACGGGGTGTAGGCATCGGTAGCCAGAGCATTAGGACCGTCGTGCCAAGTCGTGTTCGCAGGCGCGGTACCGTTTATGGCGTCTCGGCGGGGGCTGTAGTCGAGCTGGGCGTAGACGTCGAAGCTTTGGAGGGAGGAGATGACGGATGCTGAGGGGGAGGAAGCAGAGTTGTTCGCGCTGGGGTCGTAGGGGGATAGTGTTGAAGAAGAGTAGTTCGCGCTTGATAACGCGTAGAATAGATCTCTGAAATTGTCATATCTGTATTAGCTATCTTCTCTTTGTTGAAAATGTTTTCAGAGAGAACCCACTCAAAACCTCCGGGTTGTATCACACCAACCATCTCCGTATTTGGATCTAGAATCTGGAAAGTATGTGTTGTGTTATGCGGCACGGCACAATAGTCACCCGGTCCCAACACTCTTGTGTTCTCATCATCGTACTTATCCGTCCAGAGCTGGAACCGGCCGCGAAAATTGAAGAAGTTTTCGTAGTGTACCTCATGGATGTGGGGTAGGACGCCGAGGGAGCCGGAGCCGGAGCCAGGAGCGTTCGTGCTGATGAGGGAGAAAGCATAGCCTGATGACGGACCCGTGACGGGAAATCGATAAACTTGTGCACCGATCACGCAGCCGCCAGCCAAGTAGTGAGCGATGGCGTATGGGCGGACATAGGTAGGAACTTCAGTCACCCAGATCGAGCTCGAAGAAGTGCTATTTGACAAAGATGCAGTTACAAAGCACACGACTGTGGCTCCCGCGAGAAAGAATTTGGAAAACATGCTGAGAGTTATAATGAGTGGAAAGACTCAACGTGAATATAGAAGATCACAACTGAAACTTCGGTAGCACTAAAAGGAATGGAAGGAGCTTGCTATATCTACTTTTTACTTTGGAAATGAGAGACTAGTGGAGTAGGTTAGAGAGGAAGGTGACGGAGGAATGAACCTAGAGAAGGTGCCTTCGAAATCGACCCTTGACCTTGCAAAGTAAAGATAGAACCAAGCAAGATCATGACTAGATCTCCACCCCCTAATAATTCATTTATTTTATTTCAACCTCGGAGTGGGAGTATTTGCGGAGATTCCAGGCGGGGCTCTCGAGAATTTAGAGATCGTAAGTGTGGAGGTTACATCGGTTTATATCGCATTATACAGGGGTAGATCGAGAGTAAGCAGAACTCAGTGCCCAATCAACTAAAGATAGCTTGAGAGATAAATTAAGAAGTTGCGAGTCAAAATTTAAGAAAATTCCGGTTCCTTCAATATATGCAAGTGGAAAATGCCGGGAGAAAGTCATCGCGAATAGGATGGACGCGGAGTGGACCTTTTCGTACCTCGACAAGGAGGGAGAAAAATACGTCCACCCTTGCAAGTGGACGGCGACTTAACACCGTTGAACGCTCAACACTTGCCGAAGCACTGCCGTCTCCACAATGTGGATAAAGTGGAGTTTCTCCGAGACAAGAATCCTGAGCCGAAACTAAACGGTGGAGCTGCAAGGTCTCTGTGATGAACTACCTGCAAGTCATATTATGATGTGGAGTTTACTCGTGGTGGCAGTCACTTTCCAGTAAGTACTCAAGAATGAGTGTATAGATACATTCAATTGCATAACTATTTTTGTAAGTCTTGCAATAACGAAGATGCACAATACGGACGCAGCTATATTGATCGAGCGTCGGAGCCACTGTAGTGTGAGTATTCCTGTTTGATATCCCATCCAACTTTCGGTGTTTAACATCCAAGTAGAATGAGGAGAGCGGAAGGCTGATGGGGAATTATGGCAGGGAGATATCTAGGGATAGAGAGGGGGGATGAGCTACAAAGGGAATCAAGGGGAGCTCAAGTGTTCATCTTGCGTGTGGAGATGGGGGTGAGGCTGGTTCGTTATTGAGCGTTGTAGTGGTAGTGTAGGGGAATTTGCTGCGAAGAGAAGGGAAGCTAGGAACCTTTGGGCAGGGAAAGGTGGGAATCTGGAGGGTGAGGGAGAAGGTATGTGTATCGTTTTTGCCGATGACCCATTTTGGCTTCCTAATAGGGAGGGGCCGGAGATGGGAGAGGGGAGAACATCAACGACAGCAGGTACGCGTGAAAGAAAAGATTGAGTACGATATGGATTTTATTCGAGGTTAGAAAGGTAGGAAAGAGTAGCAGTCTCCTTGGTTGGTTTCATTCCTCCTATTGATGAATAAGTCAGCGCAAGGCAGTAATAAATATTATAAAATATAACTAATTGTTAAAACGGGAGCCCTCACAGAGGTATAATCTCGTAGAGTACCGAATTAGAGGCGTGGAGGAAGTGGTAGGACAACTGTTCTATTATTCGACTAAGAAGCTAAGTTCTTAAGCACGTGGCTTAAGGATATATATTGTAGGGGGGGAAACATAGCAAGCAAAATCCCTCATACTTTCATACGTAGAATACTAAGCAAGGCAAAAACGATAATACACACAAAGCAGAAGTAAAGTCAAAGGATAAAGTCGAATACGAAGTCTTGTTATTAGGAAAGAAGGTTGTGTTCACTAAACTAAGAGTGAGCTGAAGCCCTTATGTGAAGGTAAGGTCACATGAGCTAAGGCTAGACTTTGCGCACGTGACACTCGCTAAGGAAAAAACTGAAAAATCGACGAAATCCTACAAGTACTCTCAGCCGCACCACAATATACTAGCTTATATAACTGCCGCGCACGTTCACACGTGACTAGCTCTCTATAGCTCGTCCTATCTATATTCTAACACTAATTCTCTTTATTTAATATAAATATAATTAAAAAGATATATTTCTTATATTTAATTTTTATACTTTAAAATAATAATATTATATAATAAAAGTAATTATAATAAAAGTAATTATAAATATAAGCTTTATATAAGCTTAATAAAATAATAAAGTTTTAAAAGTTATTAATATATATAATATTATACAAATTATAAAATAATAATAGAATTTTATTTATATATATAATATATATTTTTAATACTTTTAAGTTTTTATATATAATTCTTATATATATATTAAATCTTTTTAATTAATAAGTTTCTTTATATATATTATATTAAAATTTAAAATTTTTATATAATTTTTTTTATTTAAAAAAAAGGTTAAAAAATTTAGTTTATTTTATTTAATATAAGAGTTATTTCTTTATTTTCTTTTTAATTAAAATAATATAATTTTTTGTTATTATAAAAAGTTATTAAATCTTTTAATAAAAATAAGAAATATAAGAATATTAGTAAATACTTTATAAAATTAAATAATAAGGCATTTATTAAACTTATAATAACTTACTTTTTATTTATATTTATTATAATTATTAAATATTAAGTTTTTAAGTATTATATTTAAGTAAGAATTTAAGTATTTATACTAAGTAATAGCCCTAGCCCTAGACTTAATAATTATAATATAGCTATATTAAGAGGTAATATATAATTTAAGTATTTTCTTAATAATAATAAATTAATATCTTATCTTTAAACTCTTTAGTAAAGGTATTAAGTATAAGAATAGACTTTTAATATTAAGGAAAGAATAAGAATAAATTTAATTAAATATAGAACTATTTCTTTTAGTAAAGAAATACTTATAAAAGCTTTTATAATAAGTAAGTATTCTATAACCTTATATTTAATTAAGTATAAATAAATAATCTCTCTAATTGAGTTTAAGATTTTAAAGTATATATATTATTAAATATTTAATTAAGCTATTAGATGTAAAGACTTCCCTTATTCTCTAACTAAGAGATATTTAAATAAGCTATAATCTAGCTAATATAGAGTCCCTTATTAACTTTTAAGCGAGAGTCTATAGTTATTAATTTAAGGATATAACTATTAGTAATTATTAATTTAAATAAAGTACTTTATATTTAGTGGTATTATTAATATTATATAAGGTTCTATAACTTTACTAGCTTCTTTATATATAATTACCTTATACTAAACGTGTTAAAGAATAGATATTCTCTTAGCTAGCTCTATTATTATAATATTAATAATATTTACTATTTAGAGGTTTCTCTAATTAACTCTATTATATATATTTACTAATTTAAGGAGTTAATTAGTTATATCTTCGCGAATCTCTTTAGCCTAAAATTTTATAAAATAGTGCCTATTAAGCTATAATATGGCGTGAATAGTTTATATTATAATATCTAGTAAGCTCTATAATATAAATTTATTATTTAATGTCTTAGATTTATTATAGCTCTAAAGTTTAAAAGGGTCTCTACTTATTATCTTAAACCCCTTATTATTAACTTAGGAAAATTACAAGTAAATATATAAATGTTTCTAGGCTAGATAAGTATTAAGATTAGCCTAGTTTAGTTATTTTTATATACTATGTAGTAGATCTAGAGCTCGCCTAATAAGTTGTTCTTAAACCTTAAGAGATTTATAAGTTATTGTAATTAGATAGCCCTTAGATTTTGTCTTTAGTTTACCTTAAGATATAACGCGTAGATTCTTGCCTTTGAGGATCATTGACCAGCTTTAGCCTCTAATTCGGATAACCTTTTCAATACTAGCCTCTAATAAGATATTCTAAGAACTAATCCAACGCATGATTTGTGTAGCACCTTCACAAAGTGAGTTAGTGAGTCCGAAACTCGGGCTCGATAACTTACACAACTACCGGTCCCAAATGAGCTTTCCTTTTGCAAGCCAGGAGAACTATCATAAGCTTGATGCGGCTTTGGGTGTTCGACAGATCTGGCTTGTACAATTCCGAGAAAAGCTCGATTTTCACAAAGAGCCGGAGCGATGCATCAAGGTCGTTGCTAGCTACGGACTGATAACGAATGTGGAATTAGGGTTGAATACCTCCATCAAGCCCAATTAACTAGGTGAACAGAACGCAAGCACCCAAATGAGACGAACCTCCTGACGCTTAATGTGCGAGTTATATCGAGATGTGATTTGATGGTATCGTCCGATGCGAGTGTTAAACAGAGCGGAGGGAGATAACGCAAGAAGGATTGAATACTCAGGAGCTAGCTAGAACGAGTGGATACATCAAAAAGAAAGAAAGCAAGACAAAATACGGCTCTGATATCGCCGCCCATCAACGTACAGCAACGGACGCCTGCAAGACAGGCTCATATCTCAACTGGTCATAGGCTTGACGGCATAGACTTGGAACGAGCCTGTGAGTCTGTTAGCCTAGAACCATAGTATGGGAGCTTGCGATGTTCGTACCAGCCCACTCGTTGAAGTCCATGATTCCTATTGAAGCTGCCAAGTTTTTGGCCTCACTTGCCATCGAAGTCTTGTTCTGACAACCGCATGTCGACGAACCGGATTGGCAGCAGGACTCCTTTTGGTTCGGCTTGCAGCATGTCGCTTGCTTCTCCGCACTACAGCAAGATGACACTTTCTCTGCGGCCGTTCCACAGCATGATGTCCCGTTCTCTGCTGCGGTCAAGTATACGTTCAAGTCGTTCTTACTGTCTATGATCAGGAGGTCTGGCGTATTCAATTTAGTCATTGGTCATGCCCCAGTAGACAAGATTGGACTCACCCCCGAAATTTGCCTTCTTGAGATATGTTTCATACTCGCTGACCTGACTCGCTCCAGAGATGCACCCGACATACAAGGCGATATTCTTCTTCATGTCTTTAGTCAACTCCTTCCGAGCAAGGATATCACTAATAGCGACTCTTCCGCCAGGCTTGAGCAGTCGGTACATCTCATTGAACGCAAGCTGCTTCTCCGCTGCAGGAACGAGATTAATGACGCAGTTGCTAATAATGCAGTCGGCTGTGTTGTCTGGCAGCGGGATGGAAGTGATGGCTCCTTCGACGAACTCGACGTTCTCAGCATTAGTCTTGGCCTTGTTGGCATTTGCCTTTTCGATCATGTTCTTTGGCATATCGTTAGCGCGACCTCCAAGTGCTTATGCAGGTCGGATTCTCACTCGCCTTGTTCATATCAACACCAATTGACTTGCCAGACAAACCGACCCTTTTTGCGGCTATGAAGACGTCGAAGCCAGCACCAGATCCAAGGTCGATAACGGTTTCGCCCCGCGCAAATTAGCACAAAGATCTAGTGTAGGGTATGGCTATACATACCTCTCTCAGCTTAGCAAGCGCAAGCGGATTGCCGCAGCTCAGTCCAAGATTCGTACAGTCTGGGATGCCAGCCAGTTCTTCCTCTGTGTACCCGAAGGCCTTGGCGACTGTCTGTTCGTACTGGCCGGTGCTACTCTTGTCAATTGGGCCGTATTGCTTGTTGACTTGGTCGTAAATCTCTTTGGATTCCATTGTGACGAATGTGGCGGAGGAGGCTAAGTATTGTGGATGAATGACGTGCTTTGTCATCTTTCTAATGAATTTGCTTTGTCGTTCCTGGCATGTATGGAGTCGATGAAGCCCGGCTCGATCGAGAATTCATATAGCCCTTGCGTGGACAGCGATATGTCACCACTCATGCGATCTGCTGGTGAATTTGATAGCTGGGAAGCTTCGATTTGTCAGACTGTCAGGTTATTTCTGCTTACGTAACCAAATTCGATATGTCACCGTTCCCTCTATGGCTGCCTCGCTGGTTCAGCTCTCGTTGCTTATAATTAATAACTGGAAACGGTGACAGATCGATGGAGAAACCCGAAATAATCAATCTCCATGGCTTCCAATTCGCATTCTCATGCCGCCGAACCCGGGATACGGCCCAAGAGCAAGAGCGTTACGGCACAGCATACCCTGGAGCGGGTTCGCAACAACCAGCGCCGCCATCGGGCTCGTCGAAGGGACTATATCGCGGTGCTAGAACAGAAGCTCAGCTTGGCAGAACAGTCTGTCACAGCCCTTCGAGATCAGGTTGATGCTCTTCAAGCAGAATTAGCCCAATTCCGCAATCAGGTCGGCCAGACTGCGTCAGGCTGTCCGGTGCTGCCAGACCAGCTTCGGAGTAATGATGGCGGCAGATCGCCTGCACCACCACCCAGCCCCCAAGAGATAGGCTTTCAAGCATTTGGCCTGCTTCCGGACGTTGCCGACCTGGGGATTTTGACGTTGTCTACCCCACTGCCAATTCAGCGTCAGCTTTCTGACGACTTGTCGGTTGAACTCGGCCTGGACGTCATCTCTCCGCATGCTAGACCTGAAGATGTCGATGAGCCCACCGAATTCGATATTCCACGAGCACTTCTTCCTCTAGCCCAGCCGCCTAACTATCCCTCCGAAACTCTGTTAGCCGTAGTACCTGTGTTCACTAGTATCGGTAGAAGACGCCGCTCAAGCTCATGCAGTGCATCAGATCTAGCTCTCCAAACAACGGACTACCAGCTCACTGGAGGAATTAGAACTTTGCTATCTGCGACAGCCACCCCAGATCCGGCTACGACGACAACCGGAACCTGTTGCTCTAAAGCGCGCTCTTCGAAGCCTGACGACAACAAGACAGATGAACATGCCGTGGTTCTGAGCCGAGAGAACTCGCCCTTACTACCCGCATATGTCGTCCAGCCGGCCACGGGAGCCTACTACGGATACAACACCGAGGGAGAGTCCACGATGCTTTGTGCAGAGGCATACCTTCTCATCGCCCAGCAGAACTTCAAGGGAGTCAGCCAGAAAGATGTAGCGACCTGGCTCTGGCACGGATTTCGCAAGTCGGTTCGTCGTGACGAGGGATGTCGAGTCAAGACAGATCTGCTGTTTAGTCTTTTGACGTTTATTAGCGATGTATGATCACACGCGACAGGCCGATGCTGTTGCGGCGCACCTGCTCAACAGCAAAGGGTTTGTCCTTATGTTGAAGTCTGCCGATGCTGTTAGGATACTTGAGATACGCATCAACTTTTGTTGAACGAACTCGCCGGAACGAACCTCTGTCACATCTAGACAAGGTTGCACCAGACTATTAGTAGGATCAGCTAGGCGTCGATGGGAATTGCCATCCTAGGGCGAGTTTGAACCTCAGTGGAACAGGCATGGCCTCGGGGGACGATCCGCCAAATTCCATGGTCTGTAGAGAGAATAAAACGCCGAAATGGGAGGAGGAGGCGTGATTAAAGTTGAAACACTTCTGACTTGAGATTTGACGTTCACTTTGTTAAAACATAAGTTGGAGCGATAATACTCAAGCCTGACATGTCTTAAAGCTCTGGGGACTGCAACCATGTTGGCATAAAACCACCTCTTCTTGCATCAACCTGAACCTCCTCTCCTTAGCTTTGTATTCTAAGTTACAAATCGACATTATGCTTCTCCCTTGAGGCCTCTTTTCTCGTGCTGTCACAGCGTGGATATAATGTCTGTCAAATTTTAACATGCTCAATACTGGTAAAATTGAATTCTCTAAATTTCTATTAACTGCTTGTGAAATCAGAAGGTGTACTAACACTATTTATGGCCTAATGTCCCTCAATACAGACCCTAATGAGAACAAGGCACTTGCGGGAGTACCATATCCCAACGCTCCTCGTATGTTTTCTATGTAATGCGAGACATCTATATCTTGTCTACAATGTCCTTTTTGACGGTCAAATCCTTCATCTGCTTGTCAAGATTCTGCTTTCTTACACTAAACCGATCCCCAAACAATTCGAAATGCGGCCTCATAATAATGGTATACTTAACAAACTCCTCCTTACAATCCACCAACCTATCCCGATTCCCACTCGGCAGCAACCTAGCACTCCCACTGCCATCTCCCCCCTCATCCTCAAATTGCTTCCACGCAGTTTGCAAACTACTCTGATTTCGGATAGTAAACATTCTCATCCACCTGCCCAGTATCCTCAAGCTATTAACAGCGTTAAAGCTCTGACTCCCACCGTTGACTTGAATTACAGATAGTGTGCGGCCTTGCGTAGGCCGCACCGAACCTGTCGATAAAGGGATCCAGTCTATTTGGTTTTTGAAGACGGCAGTGAGGTTTCCGTGCTGTTCAGGCGAACACCAGATGTGCCCGTCGGAACAGAGGGATAGGAAGCGTAGTTCTTTAACCGAAGGGTGCGAGGCGTCGACAGAGTCGCGGATAGGGAGTTCGCTCGGGTTGAAAATGCGAACGTCGCAGCCGAGACGGTGAAGAATGCGGGAGGCTTCGAAGGCCATTAGTTTGGAATAGGAGCTTGGATATACATTAAATCGACTTATCATTTTAAGCTCTGGGGCAAGATTTATACCATTTCCGCAAGCTTCCATAGAACACCAGAACCTTTAACCTGGACTCGGTCTTTGCTAAATTCTCCTCCGCCATGGTAATTGTAGTCTCTAGCTCTAATTGAGAGATCCAATCCGTAGCTTCGAGTTCTGTATCTAGTAAAAAGGGACGGTATTTGGCTCTGATGTCGGGATCGTCTTTGGCTTTTGAAATGGCCAGCTAAGGGCATTGTGCCAATGTTCGGAGCTCCCACGTTGGAGAGACATGAGAACCCATTCGAACTGCCGTTTTAATGAGATTTATTAGCTGTAAAAGGTTATGAGTACAGGGACGAAGAGTTTTCATATGGAATGTAAGTTCTGTGGGTAGTTTTAGCGAAGTGAGAGGAATGTATAGTGGGCGCGTTGAAAATAACATTTTCATACGTGAGATTGACCGAAGTTGAAGTGGGCAAATTTGGGCCGGACCCTGCCGAGAAATTTTCGCTGCACATATCGAGCAGTGATATCCCATCAGTCTCAGAGAAACGCGGAGAATTTTCTGCTCGCCACGTCTATCCGCTAGGGAGCTCGAGCAGTCAACTCTCAAAGGAAATTGAAGAATGATTTTGTTCCCTTCCACTACGAACTCTTTCGCAGAAACCGAGCAGTATAGATATTAACGTTGGGGATTGAACAGAATCCTGTATAGAAATTGCCTTCACCTCACTAATGGATGAAGTGCGGAATGTCACTGATAACATTTGTGATCTGCATGCAAGCTATTCTAATATGCAAATAAGCGTAAGAGACTATACACAAGTTTTCTGTTGCGTCGGATGATATATCCCCAATTTCTTCCTCCTCAGTCCTTCCAACTTCTCCTCAGTCTTTCCATCCTCTCCTCCGTCCGATGGCTTTCACAACGTACACCAAGCCGAGCAAAACAGGCACTTCAATGAGTGGGCCAACAGTAGATGCCAAAGCTTGATCACTATTGGGACCATATGTTGCGACTGCGACGGCGATTGCGAGCTCGAAATTATTGCTGGCTGCTGTAAAGCTTTGCGTCGCCGCTAGCTTGTACCCAAATCCAAGCTTATACGTCACTAGGAGTGTAAGGAAGAAGATGACCCCAAAGTAGACAATTAGTGGCGCTGCAACCCTGACAACGGACACTATTTGGTGCACAACTTGCCGCCCTTGAGACGCAAACAAAACGAGAATAGTAAAGAGAAGACCGATGAGCGACCACGGAGCAGCGAACTTCAAAAATACTTTATCGTACCAAGTGGGACTGATAAGCTTGCGTAGACCGAAACGGGTTACGATTGCTGCACCAAGGGGGATCCCGAGGAAGACGGCCACCGATTTGGCGACAATTTCGTACGAGACCTCCGCATCGGCACCACTGATAACTCGAAGGAATAAGATCGCGAGAGGGGCGAAGAGGACCATCTGCAACATTGAATTGATAGCGACGAGGATGGCGCAGTATTCGTTATCCCCGCCAGCGAGACCCGTCCAGATCAGGACCATGGCGATACACCTCGCAAGGCCAACAAGAATCAAGCCATCTCGCAGACCTGGCTTGTCGGGAAGGAACGCCCACGCGAGGCCAAGCTGCAATGTATTAGTATTGGCAAGGTGAATAGGCAATGTAACACTGGAGATAAACATACCATGACCAAGGGCGCAACGACCCAATTAACCACGATGCTGAATCCAATCTGCACCCAGATCTTGCGCTCACGGAAGACGTGATGGAGTGTCTCGTATCTGACCTTACACAAGATCGGATACATCATGACGAGCAATCCAATTGCTGGTCACGAAGAGAATGTCAGCAAAAGATTCTTGGCGGCAAACGAGCAGTTTAGTCTTACCTATTGGAACAGATACTCCCACAAATTTCCCCTTCTGCAGAGCTGGGCCAGTGTTGGGGACAAAGTTCCCAAGAAGGATGCCAATGGCCATGGCCAAGAGTATCCATACCGCGAGGAATCGGTCCAGCAATCCTAGGCTCTTGAACGCAGATACTTTGGATGACTGAGGATCGTTTTCTGGATTGCCGGGTGCTTGTAGCTCGATATCGGGATCTAGAGGTGAAGGCGGGGTTAGGTCAGAAATTGATTGCTCCTTGCTGGCCAGCGCAGGAGAATGAGGTTCATGTGGAGTCGAAGGCATTTTGCAAATACTGCAGGTAGGGTGATGTGCGAAAGTGTGTGAGGGCGATATGATGTCGAAGGAACAGACTTGAGCGCAGGTCCTGTTTTATATGCGCATTGGAGTAGAGAAAGAAGAGGTGAGAAAGGAAAAGAAAAGATTATGTGAACCGTGATTCACTGGAGAATTGAGCAGAAGGGACGAGGCCGTCGCCTGCCTCTTGCCTGCCCAGCCATGCACATGCTACCAGCCAATCAGAATGAGGCAGTGACATTCTTTGCCAGATTAAGCGAGTGACATGCCAGCTTTAGCCCTTTCCCCTTCCGCCTCCCTCTCCCCCACCGCAACGCCTTCAACAATCGTTTCTAATTATTCATTTGAGGTGGGCACGAGGTTCGGGTGAGGAATCTCTTTGGCTCAAAAACACCTTTTGCGTCATTCTGCAGCTAGCTTGCAATTTTATCTAGGGTAGCAGATCAGGCCTCACGTGTCCATATTGAGAACCTCCTCTGCGTTTGCTACACTTACTTCTGTATTCCTCAATACATGACTCTAAAAGGCCTACTGTTCAACTCAAAACTATTATACCGCATTGATAACTACTGTTCCAAATCTTCGTCCTCCGCAACAATGGCCACAAGCAATCCCAGTGTCCGCGGACCGTTAGCAGAGAAGCCATGGCATGCCGCCTACCCAGCGCCAAAGACCACTGCGGCAGTCATCACTCGTGAGAGCCTCCTCTCATGGATGCTCGAAGGAAAGGTAGCTGGAAAAGATTTCGTACTTGTGGACCTTCGGAGGACGGACTTCGAGGTACGTCCTAGTGTTCTCATTATTGGGCTATTTGCAATGGCGACCATTTAGTGAAAACTTGAAGTTCCATGAGCTTTAATGAATGGACTGAAATTCTGACATGACCAGGGTGGGACTATCCGTGGATCCATAAACCTACCTGCTCAATCTCTCTACTCAACGATCCCTTCACTGTACGCTCTCCTCTCAACCGCCGCCATTCGAAATGTGATCTGGTACTGCGGTATGTCATTCGCTTTGCGTATCCGTAATCAACGCGACCACCACTCCATCTCCTCTCCCGCTCTGTTGCCTCCTAGTATCCCTGACTAAGATATTGCAGGCTCCTCACGCGGTCGCGGCAACCGCGCCGCAGGATGGTTTGCAGATTACATCAAGGAGCAGAACCATACTGAGATGGAAAGCCTTATACTCGAAGAGGGAATAAAGGGTTGGGCTACTGGGGGAGATGAATATGTAAGAATGATGGACGAATATGATGCTGCAGTGTGGAAGTAGAGTGGAAGTATCTCCTGGTGGCGAGTGTATTGTTCTGCATGGCGAGGAAGGAGCTCTGCCCCCTATAGGCATGGGAAGCTTTTCCTACCCCAAAATTTGTACAATAAATGCACCGATCTCTCAGACCCGTTGTCGTGTCATAAGTGCTTGTGCCCATAGCATGCAAAGCGTCCGGAACTAGTCAAACCATGTTCGCAATGCCCGACACAGCCCATCTGCATTGAGCTGGAATGCATGCCTTCCCTCCACATATACCATCCAAACAGCTGCTAAGGTAGATGACGTACCCTTGCATGCAAAATAGATGATAGCTCAATATAATGTCAGTACTGCAACTTGCCTCGTTGGCTAGTACTCAGGCGGTTGATGAACTCCACTTCTTCGTGCTCCTCTAATGTATCCATTGCTACAACCTAGTTGGATTGTTAAATGTCTCATAGTGCAAGCTCCCTATCCATTGCAAACGAAGATGAATCCACTTTGAGCGGTAATCATCTGGTCCAATGTATATATTTGCTAAGGGTTATGCCTGGCTGTCAAGGCGACGCTTGTTTCTCCTTCGGGGGGTCCCTGACGTGAAGCATATTCGACGACAGTTGATCGTCGGCGAACTCGCCATAGCTCCAGAATAATAATGCTAGCTATGAGGTACGCCAGCCCGGCAAAGATCTGAGGGTAGAGGAACTCATTTCTTAATCCAGGGCGTCATAATTTGAGTGCGATTACCTCCGAGACTACAAAATTGGGGCAATAACGTGAGAATCCCCCTTCAAATATAGAACAGGGCCAAACTTACAGGTGGCTGGTAGCACGATCACTAACCAGGCTAGTGAGAGCATAGATGGTAGTTCTCCAAGTCCCACGACTTCTGTACATATTGGCCCAATAGTCTCCATGTGAGGTTAGTCTAAGAAATGAGCGGCAAGTCGGCAGATGACTTACAGCCCAAAAGACGCCCAGTATTGCACCATTGACAATCACAAAGAGAATGGTAACTCCGTACGAGGTAGCTGGGATCCAAATTGCAAAGATTGATAGTGCACATAGAAGAGTTATGAATCCCGCAGTCTGGATTCGACCAAAATAATCACTGATAATTCCAATGAACGGCCTTCCAAGTGCAGTACCCAGGTTTAGAAAGGCTGTAACATTGGCAGATTGAGATTCACCCAGACCTATCGAGCTCGCAAAGTTTGACATAGAAAAGAGTAAAGTTATGTAGCCTAACATGCTCACAAAGGCCCAGGCAAGGACCAGCATGACATCGAAACGGCAAAGAAGATCTATATCAAATGGATGTTGTTTTGGCTGAATGATATGATTGCGGTTCCGGATGGCCACTGTTGCTAGAATATTCATGAATCCACTGACAAGCCCAGTAATGCGAAGTGACCAGGCCAGAGAGACGTTGCTAATAGCTGCCTGTACCAAAAAGGAGAACATGAGCCCTCCGATACCAGATCCCGCAGCACTGATGCCGTTTGCTAGGCTGCGGCGCCGACGGAACCATTGAGAGAGAACGGCGATGCTGGGAATGTAGGTGAAACCCACTCCCAACCCAACTAGGACGCCTTGGGCAAGGTAAAGATGCCAAATACATGTTGCAAATGATGCTGTAATAAAACCATCTGTTTGCAAACCTACACCGATGAGCATGGGCAGGTGAATGCCGAAGGGGTTGCGGCGGACCAGGACTGTCACGGCTAGAGGCCAGCATCGCCACGGAAAAGTTCAGTCCTCCGATGAAGGCAAAGTCCGTAGGTGTGGCCGCTGGATAGATCCCGTTTTCGAGGTAGTATCCGAGAAAGACCTCGTACGACTGTGCTCTAATGGTCAGCAATGCGGCGAGGAGGGATGTGTTTTTGTGCTGGATATGGATATAAACAATCTTACAGCAACGATACCCCACGTAAAGCAGTTGATGGCAAAGCATGCGGCAACGCAAACCCAGCCATATCCACCGTCAGGCGGCCCGGGGACCGCGGGGGATGGATCCTCAGCATTCTCAGCATCCTGGAGAGAACCGCATGTTGTGCTCATTGTCGTGTCTGCATGAGAATGGACAACAGACCGAGATAATAGACCTACGCCTCTTCGGGGGAAGAGTGGGCAATGGAGATAACAAGGAGGGGTGATATGTCACCGTTCCATGATTCGGGGCTGGGCGCCGATCTGTCATTGCTGCGATGGGACTGTTGATATGTCACTTCCCAGAGCCGCAGCTTGGTTGGGAGATAAGCTCAAGGTTTCAAAGATCCTAGAAAAGGAGCATGCCCGACCAACTGTGCCAAAGCCCGAGATCATCGTCTTCTTTTCTCGCGCTTTTGTTGTTGTTGTGGCCAGATGATGCGGTCTTGGGCCTACCTGGTGGTGGTGTCGCCCGCGTTCAGATTCGTAAAAAGAAAAGGGGACTAGCTTTTATAAAAACAATCCCAATTTCTTCAAAAACTGGACTTCAATCTAGTATTATATCAAAGGTTCAATGTACAAGTATGTAAATTTAGCACAGTTATGCCTTTGAAATCGAACAAGGTTTGGTGGCGCTCGATGCGATGCGGGTCATTCTGCGGTCTCGCGACCTCATCTGAGCAATCGATTTTCGCCACTCTTCTCACACCAATTCAAACAACATTCGCGCAACCATGCCGCCGAAAACCAAAGGAGAGGTCAGCAGTCCATCCCACTCCTCTCGATATTATGCTAACCGGATTCAATTTACAGTCTTCTAACTTGGTCAGAGTGCGCAACAATCAGCGACGTTCGCGGGCGCGTAGACGCGAGTATGTCGCCGAGCTGGAGCGCAAGGTCCACCAATGCAACGCACATGGACTTCAGCCGTGCACACCCGATGTCGTTCCCCAGGACACCATCTTCCGGCTTGAGGAGGAGAATAGAAAGCTCCGGAAGTTATTAGCCCTTGCAGGCGTGGAGCAGGCTTTGGTGGACACTCATCTCGCGCCAGAGGGTGGAGTTCCCGAGGCTGCAGATGGCGACAATCGTCTGCAAAGCTCCCCAGAAACAGCACAAGAAAACCTGGTAAGCTTGGAGAACGGTAATCTATCAATGTGGCCTTCGTGCTGATGTCTCGAAAGTCGGCAGCCATGAAGCCAGCCGCCGACGAAGCAAGCATGCCCGATGGCTCGGATGAAATGCTCGCAGAATCGTTTCTACAACTCCCCGCGGACGAGTTCGACATGCTATTCGAGCCTCTTCAATCGACGTCCTCTTTCGACCCCTCTTCTATACTTCAAAGCTTCTCCGCGCCTTCTCTGCCCTTTCCATACGATTCGCCCTTGTCCGCACCAGGTGTCAATCCTCTTTGCCCTGCCATATCCCTTCTCCCGACCTCCAGCCAGCCCGATAGCGGAACAACATTGTGTTCTGTGGCATATGAGCTAGTGCGTGAACATAATAAGAGAGGGGTTGACATGATCGAGATTGGCATTCGCCTCTGGAATGGTTTTGTAAAAGGCGAGGGAGATGGCGGTTGCAAAGTCGAAAACGAATTGCTATCTAGCGTCTTGGAATACATAAAGGGTTGATGTTCTTGCCAGTGCTGGTACGATCATCTCTATGCGAATTTATCTGTTGTACGGATATCTTGAGTTCCCCACAGAAAATGTTTGCTTCGAGTGGCTTTCATGGGTGACATACCACGGAGGCTATGGCTTGCGTTTGCAATAAGCTCCTATTTTTTCTAGGCATTAGTTATTTGAACAAGGCCCTCGAGTTGGAGCAGCGTACAGATGACGTCACTACCAAGAAAGAGAATGTCACCAGGGAAGAGAATGTCACTACTCGATATATTTCAAGGTTATCAAAATGGAAGAGATGACGCTAACATATCATATTCATTCAACTTGAAGGTCTTCAACCATGAATTCCCCTGGAGTTCCCTCGGATGTAATTATCATTGGAGCTGGCATGCCAGGTAAGTCAAGCCTCAAGACCTAGCCCTCTTCGACAAATATCCACAAACTGACACACCACCAAGGCATCTGTGCAGGGATCCAGCTACAATCAAAATTCAAAAACGCAACCTTCGAGATCTTTGACAAAGGAAATGATATTGGAGGCACCTGGTCTAAGAACACATACCCCAACCTCAGCTGCGATATCCTTTCCCAGGTAAGAAGCTTTCTCACAGCAAGCTTTTCTGTCACTACACGCAACATTTGCTAACGGTCAACGCGTCTGGGGCTTCTGGGCCTGTGAAGCGGATGGGCCATTGGGCTGCCCTGCACAACGCCCCTGGCGCCTTGGCATGTCACTCGGATCACACCATTGGCCGACCGTAAAAAGGGGGCGTGAAGCGAGGCCCGGTTTTTAACCGACACCGACTTGACCTCTCCATGTATGCTAATGACCACAGAGATGCGCTCGAGGCATCCGTGTGCCATAAAAGTGCCATCGACTCGCCCTTTGCAACTTGCACTCCACTCTGGCCTCCACTCTGGCAGACCATCCTGCCATAGAGACGAAAGGGGCTTAGCGTCTGCAAAAGCGAGGAGTCGTCGGTTTTCGGGGCTTCAGGCTCCACGCTCCGTGTTGAGTTTGCTTTAACATCATGGATCCAGGCCAAGCTCCTCGTCCGCGTCTGCATCTCATTCTTGACCACACGACGAAAAATCCCGATGCTGCTACCACAGCCACAGTCTGGAACCCCGAAGACGAGCTGCATGGCCACGTCGACTTGTCAAGTGCGGAAGATCTTCGCATTGATGGCATTACAATCTACTTTGAAGGTGAGATGCAGGCAGCAATAGAAACATCATGGATGGCCGCTAAAAGGTTGCTTAGGCGTCTCCCGCAACTGGATAAATGAAACAAACGTACGCATTCATCGAGTACTCAAGGCGGAGCGCAAGGTATGTCAATGCAATGCTTACACGATGCCCTCCTCAACCAGCCCGTTCTCCCCCTTCCCCCAATTTAGAAACGGGGTAGGCTGACGGATCACACTTCCAGTTTCTCAGTCAAGCCCATGATATCTTGCCCAGCAACATATCTCGAAAGGACTCGTCGCCCGGGGCGTTTGTTTTCGAAGCGCCGTTTCACTTTATCATCTCCAGAGCGATCCCGTGCACTAATCCCGATTCACCAGAACAATGCTTGCAACTGCCTCCATCACTCAATTTGGGGGAGGAGTTTGTCGACCAATGTACCGGGATACGATTCGCCCAGCCCCGTATTATATACTTCTTACGAGCCACTGTGAGCTTCACCACTAGGGACTATCAGGATTGCAAGTCACTGGAGACATTTCTTCCTGTAACTATCGCGCCGTACACCGAGGAGCTTCCCCCAACAGAAACAGATGATTTCCCCATGGAGTTCAAGGAACGAGAATCGAAAGTGTTGCGGCGATCGCTTATGGGAGGTACGCTGGGAACAATGAATGTCTCGTTGCAAGAACCACCAGCTCTCGTCTACGACACCTCATCTACTGGCAGTAGTACGACGGCTCTCATGAGGCTGGAGTTCCAGCCGACGAGCACCAGCTCAAACGACGTACCAAAGAGCCTCCAAGGATTAAGCTTCACAGTTTTTTCCTTGGTCAGAGTCAAGACATTCTACTCGGTAAAGTCCTTCCCAAGGTTACCAAGTCAAACCTTGCTGGAATCTTTTAGTGAGATGAGGCTTCGCGACGGCATCATAAAGCTGGAGACGCAGAATGTTCGAGACGCTTCATGGGGATACAGGTTTAGCTTAGACAGTCAAGCCGATGCAAGCCCGGCTTCCCAGCTCGGTCTCTCCGTTTCGGCCAAGGGAGCCTCAGAGAATGGCAACGGACAAGTATCGATGACAAGTGAGCCGAATGGGAAATGGATTTCCAATTGGACCGTCCCCATCGAGGTCAATGGGCGCCTCCTACCTAGCTTCTGCAGTTCATTAGTCGCGCGTTTCTACACCCTCATTGTCCGAGTCAAAGTCGCCGGAGCCCGGCAAGAAAGGTTTGATCTTGAAGTGCCTCTCCAGGTCATACATACTCCTCCTGGCAAGGCTGATTCTCCCACGGTGGAGCCCGTCAGAGAGCGATTCTTGGAATATCGGAGAGCCTCAGAGTCGTCCTGGTTTGGCGATGATTCACTGGTAAGACGCTTTCATGCTACGATGGGGGACTGTGGCTTATCAGCTTTAGGAATCTGAGCAAGACCCACCGCAATACTACCCTTGATTGATCCACGAAATCGGATCAAAATGTTAGCTTGGAATCTAGGCGTACAGGGAGTACAAGGCGGGCGCAAAGGTTCGGTAATGGGTAAAGGTTTCATCAGGTGCAAGAGTTTCTCAAAGATGTCGTCAGGCGCCAACTGTTGTACGTTTTCGGCTGCCCCACTACGGATGAGCAACATGTTTTGGGGGGTTTTTGTTTGGGGCGCCTGATCACTTGAAGCTGATGTGAAGTTGAATGATTTCACATACTATAAATACATCGGGTCTTGAAAAGTAACGCCAGCTCTAACGGCCCCTGAATCTCCTGACTCCAGAACGGAAAGAATCATTTCAGCGCCGAAAGCAGCTTTCCTACATCTTGCAATGGCATACTTTCAGCCCATTGCTGAACATAGTTGGATGACGTCACACCTACAGTGCTTGGAATTGGCCTTGAGGTCAGAGGGTGACTGTCTACGAGGCGACGAGGCTCGTAGGCAATTCTCGCAATTCTTTTATTCAATACAAGATACAAATTAAGAACATACAACATGGGGGACTGGTTGGGGGCATGCCATGGCCTAGAGTTCGAGATTGGGAAAAGTTGATAGCTATGAAAGGCTCAGAGCGGGCTTGATAAGATGGGTATGACATAGTGGCAAGGCGTTGAAGAGAGAACTTTTGGAAATATAAGTGGCAAGGAGGTCTTATAGAAGTTTCCTTGGGGTGTAAGAATTTGTAACTTACATACGGCCTAGCATTTCCTGTGCCATTACGAAGATAGGGATGACAAAGGAGCTAAGGTGCCAGTGCGGAAATGTATGATGTGGTCTGTGCTCAGAATCTTTTTACGCGAAAGGTGCGAAGCAGATTTTGCAAGTGACTGTAACGCTGGCGCATCCATTGCGATGGCGCTTGACGGATGACAGCGTTGAAAAGGGAGCAGAATTAGGCACCCTAACAGGTTCCATCCTTGCTTCCAATTCGAAAGCTATATAAAGATCAAGTGTCAACCAAAACAGCATTTGGATCAAAGTGATTAATACGCGTTTAAAGAATGTGAATTCTATCATGCTGTCATAGACAAATCTAACAGCAAGGAGGCATATAAGACATAAGTTTATTTAATAGGAGTGGAGAGTACATGTAGCAATACTCGGGCGCATCATAGATTTAACAGCTTCATAGAAGAGGGGTCATAAGGTCATTGCTAGACATGGATCATCAACTATATATCTCTTCCCAAGTGAAAAGCAGCCTGTGGCTAGCCATCAACAAATCATCTCAAGTCTTAAACCTCCTCACCCTTCAATTTCAATTCATCGCCCCAGCCTTTAGGCCCGCCGCCCTCACCCAGACGTACAGTCCACTTCACTAACTCGTCATCCATTTCCTGAGGAATTTCTGCCAGTCCGCCGCCAAAAATGGACTCTCTCAACTTTTCTATCTCATCTGTCAAGTTATTTGCGAGCAGAAACTCGATGGTCTTGATGTATGCACTATCAAGCGAACCCGAGATCCACGCGTGGTGCGAGCTCAATGCCTCACCGCACATAGCGAACTTATCCTTGCAGTATAACAGCTGGAACTGCGGGTAGATATTCTTGAACTGTCCGGGGCCGAATAGTGCATATGCACCACCAGTCCAGGGGTCATTCTCCCACCCCCAAGCGTGGTGGGACTCATATAAGCCAGCGAGAGTCTCGAAACTTGGCCGAGGAGACCGATCAGACCACAACTTGACCAGGTTTTCAATGCAGAGTTTAATAATGGGTTCCTCCACAGACGGCTTGTGAAGAGGGTTGTAGTCCTGCACCAAGGATGCCATACGAGTAGCGTCCTTAGCCCATGTGTACGAGACTATAAGCACAGTAGGATAGTCTTTACTATCATTCCAGGAGGGATAGACTGTAGTTCTGATTGGCAGATCATTACTAGAGTAACCGCCATACTGATCTACATCGGAGGGGTTCCACCAAGCTTTCGAGAACTTGATAGCAACTTTTGTCGCACGGTCATAGCTTAGTGAGCGAATACCCGTTAGGATATTGTCAGGAAGTCCTAGGCCTTGGAGGTCCATTTTCTGAAGAGGCGCCATAGCGGTGGTGTTGAAAACCATATCGTACTTTGCAGGATCTTTGTTGGCGACAGTAACGCTAATCTTTTTCGCCACATTGTCGTTAGACAAGGCTACTACACGAGAATTGGTTGTCACGGTAACTGGCTTGAAACCCACTCTCGGCCAGGATTCATCAGCTAGTTTGGACTCCATGGCACCTGAAATACGTTGACAGCCGCCTTCGACACGCCACCATTTGTCTTTGGAGGCATTCTGAAAATCGGTATAGTCAATAATAGTCTCCGTGAAAGATTGATCAAATAAACCTGTCGACCTAATAAGAGGTGGGCAGCTTATAAAGAATGTATAAGGGAGGCCATACGTGTCATAGAGCTCAGCACGCGCCGTTTGATCCTATGTCCAACTTTTCGGAATAGTGTTAGATTGAACACATCTCAATGTTTCACAGCAGAACTTACGGAGGAGAAGGAGCGCCCTGATCCTTCGGTCCTGCCATGAGGAAGGCCCTTGTGGAGAAGTTGTCCTTGCCCGTGGTTAACCACTTCGTGAAGGCAAGTTGGAAATTGTTCGCGAAATCGTTAACGATGGGTTGCATGAAAGCATCGAATTGATCATCCCTGTAAGCAGTAAGCCGAGATGACTATACTAGAGTTATTAAGCTCGTGGACTCACTCTATCGGCTCGTGTCGATACCAATAAGACACGGGTGGGGCTGGCTTCGTTTCGGGGTTTTTGTATATATAGGGTTGCACATCAAGCTCTAGATAACGCATGAGCCGGAGGGTTCTAAGTGAAGTTAGACTAGGCTTCAAGAAATTTAATAACGGCGTCAAAATCTTACGGCTGCATCCATGGAATTTCTGGAACTCTCATGGCTCCTACATCATAGTAGTTGTGTTTGGTGTCACCAGGGAAGTGGTGAGTGTATAGGCGGCCCCCGATCCGGTTGTTACCTTCGAAGATGTCGACGTCAGTAATTCCGACATTTTTCAGCAGCATTCCAATATAGAGGCCAGTAGCACCAGCTTCAATAATGCAGACCTTGCCGGCATAAGGTTCGGCCTGGATTTTTTCGGGAAGCTTGGGGGCCGCGGGGAGAGTGTCATAATGTGAGGGGCCTTTTTATTCAGCTTTTTGAGGAGCTGCCCATGCAAAATATGCTTTGAGTATGCGGCACGAAGGGATGAGCGCTGAGTGGCAGGGTTGAGGGTGACTTGTGTGGCAGACATGTTGAGGATGATATTGTGGGTAATGAGTTGTAAGTTTGGTTATCTGTGACGCAACTCAAAGTCGAGGTGCTTTTAAGATTGACTGAGTTGCAATCTCAATCATCTTCTCGCTCAAGGCAATTACTTATATAGGAGTTTCTCAACCCGCATCATATCGATCTAGTGGAATAGGAAGTCCCGTACAGATATCAACCAGAACAATGAAAGCGGGGAATCCGAAGGCTGGCTGAGAAAATCATGCAACTGATCACAAATGACCTTTCTGCGGTCTATAAAAGTATCCTCGGCGTCCAGTAGTTTCAAGTTTAGTGTTTCCTGGTAGTCAGATGTGAGCCATAGAGTCAAACATGCCGGAGGAAGTGTTTAACTGGTTCTAAGCTAAATAATGTGCCGTTAGTTTAATGCGGGGGGGGGGGGGGGGGGGGGGGGGGGGGGGGGGGGGCATCGAGTACGGCATGCACTGGAAGAAACGAGACAGCAGTAGAGACAAATTAGTGGCTGTGATCACTTAGTCTTGCATTACCACAACTTTGTGGAGGCTTGTGTCTCTGCCTGTGTCCGATCTCTTGAGAGCTCTGTGGAAAGAACAGCAAGACTCTTCATGACACATCCCTCATGACTGAATGAGAAGCTGCGGTAGAGTCTCTTCCAGAGAAAAGGCCTCACATGCTTAACCAGCAGTGTTTCACTTACTCCCGGGCCGCGATCTGGCGGGGAATAATTAGCGGTACCCCCGGGGAGGGGTGTCTCTGGTGGTGGGCTCCTTAGTTGCAAGATAACTGGTCGGGATTGGCTGACACAGGCCGGAATGGTGGGCTGAGAGTCTGAGACCGCAGACTGCTTGCAGGAGATGCCCGAGAGCGTAGAGTGAGATACACGCGCAACCCCAGATTCAGCTCACACACGATCCCTGACCGGTCCTCAATCTGCAAGACCGTCGCTATATCTGGAGACTCGCATTCATCTTTCCGATTTAAAAATCTCATTGCATTAGTGCATGCAGCCAAAGGCGGGAACTTTTACAATGGGCGAGCTGAACCGGTCCCGCTTTTACTGTCACGCGCGTGCCGAACCTTTACAGCGATGTGCCAAACCAGTGCGAAATTAATTTCTATATGTTAGAAATGCTGGTGGCAATGCAATAGAGTGTGTCCCTCTTGCGAATGCCCCCACGCATCCAGCGTTAAATCCTTCGGGCATGCTCTAAGAGTTTATACGAGCCTCAACTCGTTACTCAAGTCCTTTATAACGCAGCCGTTTAGTTATTGCGTCAAGGACAAGTGTAAGGTCACACGGCTCATATAGGTTAGGCAGGTGGTACAACCGAAAGCAGGATAAAAGTCACGACCTCGCGTAGCTGTACTATTACGTGAGGCTGGTCACGTAGCCTGGCAGCATGTGCTTTGCCACTTGACCCTTTCACGTATATATAAACGAATGTGGGTCTTAAAATGGGTTTAGAGGGCTCTATGGAAGCCAAAATATGACGCTTGCGTAGAAATCAAATGAAGAAAGTGTAGTCGGGTCTTAAAGGAGTTAAAAGAAGCTCCTTTAGATACTGAAATAACTCTTTAATAGATTCCTAGGCTTACTTGCCCTGTACTGAGGACGTGCTCAGAAATGCTTGCCCTCAGCTTAGGTTTGCTCACCCACGACTCAGGCTAAAGCAGCAGCCGCTCAGATCTAAAGGCGGAATGGGAAAATGCCCATGTCGACATTCCGATGGGGGAATTGCTGTACCATCTTCGCATTTGGGAAGCGGGCAAAGATTGAGGAGAGTTGTTGCGAGAGGCATAGAACAATAATAGAGTCTTTGGGCGGTGTCTTCACACCTAATTTCTCCAACAAGGATTGTAATAGCTCTTCGAATGGTCCGGATATCTTCAAGTCCGAGGTAGGAAGGGATAGGAAGGGGGGGAGGGGGAGGACGAAGCATGCTGGGAATGTCATCTGGTTGCACATGATGCAGTGACGCTTCTGCAAGCAACTTCCGGTGCATCTTTCTTCCCAAGCGGAATTAGCAAATGACTACTTTTATTAAAGATAGGGGGTGTCCACCGGGTGAGTTGTGTAGCCCGATATCAAGGACCGGTCCCATTCGATTGCACAAGACGTCTGATCAAGCTGTCCTATCTCTTCACCTATCTCAAGACACTTCTCTAAGTTCTGTTAGATGATGAGCACATGTTTGGCTTCTGATTATACTAACCTTGATTAGCTGCAGAGATTTACAATTCTCGTATGATCCTCTCCTTCTGATTCCCGGATCAACATCTTGATACTAAGTACCATCCTCGCGCCATAATGTTACCGGAGAAAACAAAGTCTATGCTCGTATCAAGTTGAGAAATTAAAAGGACTTCTATCTTTATGCTTCTTCTCGTTAATAGACTTGGGCTTGTTTCTTATTGTGAGCGACCTGTTCTGACATTCTAAGTGATATGTAGGATTCTGTTCCATCTGCGATGTCCAAGAAGGCTGCGAGAAGGCCCTCATTGACGATTGACGCGATTAGCCGTCTTGCTATCTCGAAGGGAGCACGGTATTGCCTCCACTTGAACATAGTTGCGCAATGAGAGTGAAGTTTCTAGTGAAAGTAGAGAATTGGAGATTGCAAGTATGTTTGACGGAGTGACTTGAACTGAATTGAATATCAGAGGGTGTGGGTGTAATATCTCAAGCATAGTTACCTCAAATTTAATGTTAAATTTTATAAGTTTAATCTTGCAGCAGAAGGGGGAGCCACCAGACTCAAAAGTCCTTCCTAAACAAAGATTATGAACCACCCAGAAGAGGGGGGAGGAGATCTACCTCAAGTGCAGACCTAAAGAAGGTGCAGCATTGTGCTTGTAGAATTCGGGACACAGCTTATGCGCTATGAAAAGGTATGCATGAACATGTGTGACAGCATGTCATTAGTGGACGCTACACGGGACTTTTTTTCTGTTCACACCTTCTCAAGCTTTCAACTGTGACGTGTTCCATGCGGGCAAGGCTTTTAACATAGCTTTCGTCCGGTAATTAGCCACGAAACTTTAGCGAAATCCCTTCTATCGTAGTTAGTCACCGTCGCTGCTCTGCTTAGGCGCTACTCAACCTTGCCTCGCCATCTGCTTTGTTTACTTATTCATGTTCCAGCTCTCGTTTCGAGTACCTAATTTAGTTTATCTTGATCTCGACTCAAGGTCCACGAAACTATGACTCCTTTCTCATGATCCATTAAACATTCGTTACCTCCTCAAAGACTTCTAATAAAAGCCTTAAGCGTCTGAAAATCCTCACCGGCGCTTTGCCTGTCTCATCCGCCCATGTCCGATATCGTGCATATAGCTGTAGATTTGTGTAGGGTTATTTGTACCTCGCACGGAGAGAAGTTCCTCCGCAAAGAGCCTTGCGCATCATATCGCTTACTGGCATACCTCAATCAGGAGAGAACTTAGCTCTGGTAGCAAGTCTCATGACATAATTGCCGACAATACAGTATATTATCGGAAGGATTCTGTCAAGGGCCTTCGTGTATGCACTCCAAGGGTGCGGTTGGTCGCCCTGCGGCTGACAGATCTCATAAAAGAAATCCGCTTAGAATTTGCAAGCGAGGAAGATGAGAAAGAGGAAAACAGAGTTATAGTCTCAAATTGCATAAATAGAAGCCTTTGCCTCTAAAGTTCTGACGTTCAAAATCGGCATTTTTAATCTCCTGGGATATTCAGAACTCTCCTCAAGACGTATTTCAAGCATCCCAACACTCAATTGAAACGTAGTCATGCATTTCCCCCGCCTTTCCACTATCCTCTTCCCTCTCATCAGCTTCTCCACACGCACCGCAGCTGCCTCCTTCTTCTGCGACATCTGCGGAGATGGCCCTTTGGATATCTTGTGCACAGCGACGCTTAACGAAGGCAACTGGTTTGATTTCGGGGAGATACAAGGTTGCTCGAACGATGGAAGATATTGTGCGCACATGACGATCGTTGATCCTTACACGTGGAAGATATGGGTGGAGAATGTGGATGCAGGCTGTTCTCATGAGTTTCCTGTACAGAATGACGAAGATTTGTGGCTATTGTGCGGAAGCGGGTCTTATATTCTAGGGGATGCTTGTTAAGGGATGTAGGAGTGGACTTAATGTGTCCGAACTCCAATTTTCATACGTTCTAGCTACTCATCTCTCCGTAAATACGTTGCTTAACTTAAAGTCATTATTTCTTATCAATAAAATTGATATAATTGAAGATAGTTCATTATAGTGCCCCCTCTTTTAATAGCTTAACTATATTCATGCTTAAGTAGGGCATGGCTAGAAAAAAGTTCCACGAGGCTCCCAATTTAGCAAGTCTATTCAGGTTGTTGAAGATATTTTCTGAGAATTTTGACACCAAAATACTATTATAATACCTTTGATCAGTATATAGTAACGATCCCATCATAATCTACAGCTATTAGGAGAATAGCGTAATTTCCCTCTACCTACGCGAACAATTCTTGAGGCCGGAGAGAAAGGAATAGCTGGAATACGGCTGCTGCAGCACTTAGAAACCCCCCCCCCCCCCCAAACCAGATCAATCAGCTCGAGAATTCTACAATTCTGTTCCTAAAGGCACTGTCAAAGATCACGGCCAGTCTTCCACGCAACTGTTGCATACTCTCCTGAGATCTTTGTGGCATTAGGACTGATTTATTTATACACAAATTTGACTCGGTTGAGGCGATGGTGAATTGGCAGTGCAGGATGCGTTGAGGCCGCGAAGTTTCGCCTACTTACTCCCGGCTGAACAATCTCGCCGACTGGACGTAATGACCCAAATTAGCTCCGCCACAGGCCTTAATAAGTACGATAGAGGTGGCTACGTAACAGGTAATAGGATTTGCAAAAACCTATGTATAGATAATATGAAAAATATGACCGATTCTCGAGGGAGCCGAAAGAGGCCCCCCTGAGCGTGATCTAGTGACTCGTTAGCGTGCTCAGGGTTGAGGACTCGGCTCAGGTTAGAGTAGCGACTGCTCAGGTCCAAAGACGGAAGTAGACTTTGGTAGTTCAAACTGTCGTCTTGGATTGTGTTGGAAGTGGGTCAAATTAATCTCAAATCGACACTTAAATTTGGATTTGACCTAATGTCAAAACTGGCCTTCAAACGCCGTCAAATCCAAATCAATCAATTTGACAAATCGTACGGGCCCTTAATTCATAATCCACCCTGCCCCCAGAAATGTTGGAGGTGACGCTTTTGGTTTTATATGTGTTAAACAATCCTATACCATTCCGCCGGGCTTTTCTGGACTCCAGGTTCCTGATCTGGCATATACCCTTGAACGTACCCATCGCCCCAGAGAGAAAATGTATCTGCGCCTTCCGTTGGCCTAAGTACAAATGGGACAATACTCCCATCGAATAAACAAAACAGATCTCCTGCCTGCACATCATGAGGTGCCCACCCTATATTACCCGATTCCAAAACTACAAATGTGTAAGGCATCCATATTCTGATCATATTCTCTCTGATTGAATTGATCCCTTCAGCAACCCTCTCCCTACTCCAATCTTTGTGTAATTTGGCCAAAGTTAACACCGCTTGCTGGCCATTCATCAGCAGGGTCGCCTCGGGATTAGAGAGATGGTCCTTTATGGCACCGGTCATCGTCACAAAGAAACTTTCTGCTTCATGGGGTGCTGGCGTCTGATCAATGAAGCAATCCATGAGCATGGTCCTCCAGTAAGCTTCGTGTCTCGCGAGATTGCCTGGGTAAGAATCCGCCACCTTCTCTTCAACCATTCTCATAGCTTGGTCAATGATTGATACGGCCGTCCTGAAAAGGAAATCCGAGCAAGAACTCATATTATTGGAAGCTTCACCGAGGTCCATCGGCGAGAATAGACGGGTTGCGACGAAGGCGACTTTGCTGATACGAGTCCCGCGAACACGCAAGTGCCCTAGAGATAGGCTGCAGGTTAGTTGGACTTTCCTCTTTCTTTCAATATCGGCTGCCCAGTTGCCTAATCGAAAGCTACGGGCCGGCCCATGTGCAAAGTCGTAAACCCAGGATGGGAGCCCTGGAGTCCTAGCAGTCTCTTGCGAGGTGAATTCATGACAGGCTCCGGCACTGAGAAACAGGTTTAATCGCTTTCCATCCCGGAGGTAGTACCACGATATGCGTGTGAATATCTCCGCGTCCGAAACGGTGAGGCTGTAGTTTGGCTGTAGCTCTTGGGGTCGTGGAGTCGGAGGCTAAACTTAGAAGGGCGTATACCTGATCTCGCGGGTTTCCTGTATTGAGTAAGAGATTTTGGTCAATAATTTGCGCAACCGTAAGTCCTTGCTGCTGGTCCTTCTCTTTTGTAGATATTCTCAGCCTCTCGATGACTAGCGCTCGCTCTTTAAATGTAAAACAACTCAAATTGAAAGCCGTCCACTCTTGCGTTTTCGAGATACCGAGCACATTTAGTTTTTCTATCATCCATTCTTGCGGTGCGAAGGTACCAGGGCTTTCTGGTATTATTTGATCCTTGGATTGTGCCTTGGCGATCATTATGAGCTGATCGAGATCGAGGCAATCCTTCCCGTGGATAAGGATGAGTGACTTGGCGAGAACCATTTCCTGGACGATCCAGGCCCGTTGAAAGTACTCATGTTTGAAAATTTCTGATAGCGCTCTGTATATTATAAACGAGCCTCCAGAATCTACGGCGAATGGTTTCTCCTCAGCGAACGTTTGGATCATTCTGTGCACAAGGGTTCCGACGGACAACTCGCTGTCAGTTGCGAGATGCCCCGCCACAAGTGATGCCTGCGAATAGATTTCTCCCATCAGTGGAATCTGGTGTTCCTTTTCCTGCCGGTCAGATTGATTGATACAAACCGCATCAATACAGAGGTACCTGACTCCTTTAGGTATCAGGGCTTCGATCATTGCAGCGCAGTTCGATGTGACTGGAATATGCCCGATACCCGGGCTATCGCGATAGCCCACCCTAAGTGATCGTGGTTGCTCCTCTGATCCCCACCGATACGATATAGCCCAGAAAGGAGGGGCATCATCCAATTTCACGACTACCAACTCAGATGTAACATGTAACGGATTCTTTCTACATTCAATTCGAAGGAGGCGAATAGTTCTTGGCGTAACGATTGGGGCATATCGGTACAAGGCTCGCGTGTCCGGACCGCCTACCGCGACCGGCGTCAGTAGAGCAACGGCCATATTTTCTTTCCAGATGCTCACCGACACCTGGGGAGTTATCCCAATCAACCGAGCTAAGACTTTCGAAGTGGTGAAGGAGCTGGAGGATATAGGAGTGAGTTCAGGCATGTACCGATACACCCCCCACAGAACAAGAAGCGAGTAAGAGCCAGACAGAAAATATGACGCCCTGGGTGCGAAAAATTGCAATGGCGCAAAGAAAATTTTGGCCCGCTTCGAGAAAACCTTTCTTGAGAGGGAGAAGCCGCCCAGGTGAAGAAGTCCGAGAACCAGCAGACGAGCAGTGCTAGGATTGTTTCTTAGATGAAGACGATAGTCCCGAGAGACACGCGATGAGCAGGTCCTCCAAGCACTGATACCGATCATCAGAACCATGACAGCTGTGCTGTGCGAAGCTTGAAAGTTGTTTATGGCCATGGTTTCATTTGCCAATGATCTCCAGTACACTGGTGATATTGCCAAGCTGAGGAGGCCATGGCCAACGCCCGCTGCAACAAACGATAGACAGGTCTCCAATATCAGCGTCAGGCGCCAAGGAAACGCTGGGTGGTCGAATTCGAGACCGACAAGATTTGCCGATGTGAGCGGCATGGATCCGTTTGAGGCAAGACAAAATGTGATAGGCCACAAAGCCCAATTATTTGCGCAGGTGATATAGAAAAGGGGTATGAAATGGACCCTATTTTTTAACTTTGGGCGTATGTCATGTCTCAGAGTTAAAAAGGTGACTATACGTACGTGGCGGTGGCTGGGTGTTTCAAATTTCGGCCTCTCTTTGGTTTTCCCCAGGAAGTCTCAGACCGGTTAGTCAGCGTCGCCGCTCTGCTGCCTCGTTTAGAAGAATTCAGATTCTGTCCTTACTCAGCTTATGCTTTGTTCTTTCTGCTTTCTATACCCAAGTCCTCTATTATACCAGAGTGTTCAATGGTCTCAAGATGCCGCCAACAAAAGATGAAGACTTAGCAAGGCCTGTGATTAGTGAGGACGCGAAATTCGAAAGCGGGGCCAAACTCAACTTGGAAATTCGTCTTGCGATATGGGGACTAGTCTATACCGCGGCATGTGCTCGCATCGTCGAGGTCCAGACTTCGGAGCATGACCATTATAGCGAGCCTCATTCTTGGTGCCCACGATATTCCCCCAGTCCACCGCCGCTAGTTGTCAACATATGCCGCGAGGCGCGCGAGGAAGCCCGAAGACTGGCCCGAGCAGCTGGCCATCTCCTCTTTACTACGACTGCTTCAAATCCACCTGACATCTACTTTAATCCAGCAATCGATACGCTATATGTACCCAATGACAAGAACTACTGGATCAGGGACTGGGGCCCGGAAGGCGTCTTAACGCAGGTCAAAGCGGAACCTCGACCCCAGCTACTCCGCTCCCTAGCCATTGAACTTGACCCTTTAACACGCGGAACAACGCCCTACTTTCTACAACGGGACATTGCCGATTTCGAAGGCCTAGAAGAGGTTATTCTGATTGTTAAGAAGGCAGGGAAAGCTGAGCTGGATTGGGTTAAAAAGCTAGATCGGTCGCTACACGTCTGGCTGCGGGATACCCGCCGACTCCGAGAACGGCTGGGCACTGGTAAAAGCATTCGCCCCCCATACCTAGAGGAGTGTAAGGTTGCTTTAAAGCGCGGTGTACAATTCGAGTTTATCAACAAGGCATTAGGGTAGGAAGCACGGGTTGCAATTAGAAGTAGAGTAGGGTTTTGGGCTATGGAGATAAATTAGATTTCAATCCTTAAATCTTTTCTTAGAAGATATTCTTTTAGTCTCCGAACTGCTTGCTACAAGTCTTTTATAGTACAGTCTAAGTGGAAGTTCATAGGGAGTCTGACGATCGATCGGTCTTCTAGGGGCTTCAGAGTGTAGTGTGGATGCCTGGATACCTGGTGTCCGTAGCTAGATAGCCAAGGGCAGCCATCGGTCGCTCTTGGGAAATACAAGCATATTTCATCCATTGCCTACATGCCACACAGAGGGGGAGTATTGAAGGAGGATTAGAAGCATCGGGGCTAGTGCGAATGTGCAGAATAGCAATGAGGCATAAGACTTCGCGCATGCTACGAGGAACAAAGGGCAGTGGGAGAAGCAAGCAGGAGAGCGGAACGGTAGTAGAATTTCAAGTACTCAAAGAAATAACCAAACTAATCAAAACAGAACGTCTTGCGCCCCGAAAGCAGCCCCTCATACCGATATTTTAACACATGCCCCCGATGTCAAACAATGCAACCCTTGCTTCCCGCCTTTATAATCGAAGCTTCTGCCACATGCATACTGAGTAGCTTTAACACTTGGCCGAGTTGAGGGAGACAGGCTTCAGGAACGTGTGGTTGTCGGATGCATAGCTATATACGCCACTATCGTACGCGAAGTTGCACTGATGTCCCGGGGGAACGGAGACCGCGGACCATTTGCTAGAGGTGAGCTTGCTGGTGGAAGTCCATGCGGTAGGAACCTGAGGGCTGTACTTGGTGCCGTCGGGGGAGATGAGGTTGATGGTGACAGACCCAGCCACATTGTCAATGGTCACTATGCCACCATCGTCGTTGATATCGCCGGAGTTTTGCGCAATTTGGCCGTTGTTATTATTGTTTGTGCCCCCATTTTGGCGTCTGAAGATACCAATGTGGAAGGAGGAGTCATCATTGCCAGAAAAGTCGTCGGCAGCTCCGTTGCCAAAATCGCCGACCTGAGTGTCTCCAGAGGCGCTTACCGCACCTGAATTTGCTGCGATTTGGCCGCTGTTGCCTTCATTGGTGCTTTCGTCGCCTCCGTTAGTCCCTTGCTGAGGCCTAATAATGCCATCGTTGCCGGGGAACGCAAAGTTATCGTCGTTGTCAAAGTCGTTGCTTCCGTTGCTAAGTGCCAACCTAGACCTCTCCAGTCCCGGATTCGGTGATCACACCCTAGTTTACTGCAATCCGGCCGCTGTTGTCCTCATCAATGGGGCTTGTCGTGGAAGAGCTGGCAAAGAGGGATAGGGCTTGAGGCTGCAAGAGCGGCAAAGGCGACGGCCGCGATAGCGAAGCTGGAGTGCTTCATCTTTACGACTTGTTGATATCTAAACAAATGAAGAAAAGGTCTGAAAATTCTGAACAGTGAAGAACTCAGGAGAGGAGCGGGAGCGGCAAAGGCCAACCAAGGCTCAGCGTACTTGGAAACAATTCCCGCGCCTTCAGTCTTGGCCCATGTTCTCGGCAGTCATGCTGCGAGGCGTTGTGGTGGCGCAACACTTGTTTGGTCAGGGTTCTTTCGCACGAAACGCCAATACGTTCCACAATCTCGATTGTTATGTCAAGGTGGCTGTCCCACCTCCACGAATTCGGATCCAAGATCCATTGAAGGGCGATCTCGCAAGCCGTGTGGCGTGCGAAATGATCCTCCCGAGTTCCGCAAGCGGCAAGTGAACCGACCGGAGACTTTGTCAAGCTGTCGAGCTATTGACTCGTGCGGAGCAAATGGACAAGGCACCCCGCATATTGGAACTGGTGTGGAGGGGAGAGCGGAAATTACCCAAGAGCCACGCTTGTCCCGAGCCAACGTCCATTGCCAGATACTGAGTTCTGTTTGGCCCTGGACCTGAGCAGGAGGAGGAGGAGGAGGCAAATGCCGTAGCCTAGCACCGCGCAACACACCGCAGTGCTGTCCCGCCGGAACGATGCCGATCAGCTTCTTTCGCCTGACCGTAAAGAGCTCGCAGGCGTTCCGGCCCGGGTGCAGATTCCTCCTTCTTTGACCGGGACGGGAAGTCGTCGAAGCCTGGGAAAGAAGGCGGCGGAAGTTGCCGATGCGCTGAATCCTCGTGAGGTGTCCCTGGCATTTGCTTTTGTCTGGCATCTACATAGATAGATAGAACCTGTTACATTTTGTTTCTCCCGCACCCGCCTCTGGAATCTTCTTCACTTCTCAACGACACTCATAATCATATGAACAATGGATACAACCAGTCCTCCCCTGGTCGATAGCAGTGTCGGCGGTTTGCTATTGGGTCTGTTATGGACTTTGGCAGGCATCTCAACTTGTATTTTGGGTCTGCGGTTGTACACAGGAGCTTTTATCCTCAATCACCTCAAAGCGCCAGACTATTTGATGATCACGGCGTTCGTGAGTATTGCCTCTGTTCTGGACCATACCATGTGCTAAATCTAGACTTCAAAATAGGCATGCGTTATCGTCCAAACTTCGTTCCTTACCGCTTCCGTTCATTGGGGGTTGGGCAGACACGCCAACTTTCTCAACGACGATCAGGTGATCAACGCATTGAAGTTCATTACCCTGTGCCAAGGATGGGGAATCGCCAGCGCGAGCTTCGGACGAATATCATTCTGCCTATACCTTCTCCAATTCATCGGCTCGTGGCGTACCCAAAAGTGGCTCGTTTATTTCTTCATTGGAACACAGGCGTTGTTTAATGCCCTGACGGCCATCCTCATATACGTCCAATGTGGCACTCATGGCGAGGCCCTCTGGAACCACAGCCTCGGTGTGCAATGTTGGAGTCCACTTGTGCAACGAGATTTCAGCTTTTTTCAAAGTGGTAAGCCTTCAGGAGGTTCGTGAACCTTCGTCCTGCTAACGAGACGTCAGCCTGGAATTCTTTCACCGATCTATTCTTAACTATTTTGCCCATGACAATTGTATGGACTCTAAAACTAGACCGCATACAGAAGTTGGGTGTTTCAATACTCCTCGGTCTCAGTTTCTTGCAAGTCTCCCTAACCTTTTTCTCGTAAAGGTACATTATACTATACTAACAGGTTCATAGTGCTTTTATCGAGTCGGTTGTCAAGTGCTACATGATCAAAGAACTAGGTCCCGGAGTCGACATCACATGTACGTTCAGGCTAATGAAGTATATCTGAAGACACTGACTTTAAAATAGGGCGCTTAGGTGTGTTCCATATCTGGGCCGTATCGGAGAGCTACATTGTGATCATCGGAGCATCCATACCTACACTCGCGCCTCTGTGGCGAAGAGGAAAGCGAACCGCAAGGGACCCGCACAGCTACGAAATGTACGGAACCGGCCAAAGCAGAAGCCGGACTGCCATCAAAGGGGGGAAAAGCCAAGCCATCTCCAATGTCCAGAAAACAGTCGTCGAGGCGGGCTCGCCCACGCCGGGGTACAGCAGCACCAGCCAGGAACACATTCTCGCACCGGAAAAGGATGAAATAGTCAGAACTGTCGTGGTAGATGTAAGCTATGTGTGAAATACGGGACCCGGCGAGCACTCTCATTTGTAAATTACTCATTTATATAAGGGGAGTACGTTTAATTCCGCTTTAATAATACATCTGACTACAAGCTGTCAGGGGTCTTCTCAGTTCACGTAACTCATCTAGTCACCTTCTTACAGTACGCTCCAGGTGCCCGTAAGACCTTGGTGCGCAGCTATTAGTATTGACCTGATGGTCTGTCCTCGGAGTCCTTTCGACTCAGGACAGATATGGACAACATTCTATTCAGGACTACTTGCTCATCCGGCAATGCTTAGCGCACCAGGACTTCAGCTTGTGCTTCAGTGATGGTGTCAAGTAATCGCATCCACTTGGCCTGTAAAGACAGGCCATTTGCCAAGCTCAGCTGAAGGCTCAATTTTGGAAGGGTCTGGAAGGGGGATCTTGTGTAAATTAAAGTCAAGTCTCAAGTCAAGACCTAGCCCCCGGCTCTAGTATGGCCGATGGAAACTTCTTGGGACCTTCAAATATGACTCTTGAGCACAAAAAAAATTGAACTATTCATGATCCGCTTGATGTTTATTTTCCAAGGTAGTTGCTGTATCCAAGGGTCTCAAAGATCCACAGAAAATGACCATAAAATGCGAAAAGTTACGAAGGACCCGGTCAAAAGTTCCTGGAATACAGGGCATTTAGCGATTTACTAGCCTGTAAGCCCCAAATTACAGCGTCTCAATTAGCGGATAAACAGGCCTTTAAGCCCACAAGTTCTAGTAGCCTTTGGCGGCCTGGCACAACGTCGCGGCGGAGCAACAGCCACTTACAGGGCTAAGGCCTATAAATATAGGGTACTTTAGCGAGTGGCTGCTTATATTATAGCGCCTTTATAGCGCTCGGACGCTGTATTCCAGGAACTTTTGACCGCGTCCTTCGTAAGTTTCCACAATTAGCCTAGAAGAACGCCCAACCCAGTTACCCAAACCTCGAACACACATATTGTATGGCTGATCTCTGATTGCCACTATGCTTCGGCTTCGAATAAGCTTATAAAGCTCCCGCAGCGCTGTTGGCTAGAAGGGGGAGCTGGAACGGCACTTGTAGCCCTATTTTAAGCACTGCCGATCATGGAGATACGCTACAGATTGATTGAACTTGAAAGGGCACTGTTACGATTCCGCGGAACAATGAAAGGTTAAGTCAGTGGTCAAGCTGTTATATGTTCAGACAACAAGACATGAAATGCAACTCTACCAAATTCGTCCTATTTCCGACATCCCTGTCTCTGTATTTCCTAGCCAAGAAGAGGGCAGCAGAAACGTCGTCACGTGAGGGCCCGAAGCGTAATGACTGAGTGCATGCTCATGCTCGGCTCAGGTAGGCTCACCCTTAGCTCAGGTTAAAGCACCAATTGCTCACGTCCAGAGACTAAACCGGAACCAGCAAGGATGAGATTTTAGAGTCCGACTTTCCTGGTAGTTCAACTCTAATCCTTCAATCTTCGTTCCACATTCGATTAGTAGGCATGGCCGCTTCTACCCAGGCGCTAATCACCCTGGCTCACCCTCGACTTAGACAGCTCACCTGAGCAGTCCCTGAGCAGCCCCTGAGCAACCTGAGCTAACATCACTATCATTTCGGAATGAGCTAGTGCTGAAAAGATTAAGCAGCCTTATGCTCGAAACCTTTCTTCACACCGCGAACCAGCCCTCTCCCCGGAAGAGGAGCAAGTCGTCGAGTCGCAGTTCTCAACGATATGGAAGGGATGATGGCACTCGAAAAGAAGCCAGAATGGAAATATATTATATCGAGGTTGCGATCGGACGTGTGGTTTTTCCGCATTTCGAGCCATATCCCGGTGCGTACCAAAAAATTCGACTTGTTCTTCGAGATCCACCTCGGCAAAATCTCAAGATTAATAATCTTACCCTTTACACCCCTCTGCATTCGCAGCGAATATTCTGCGCGTCGGCAGCCAGTTGACCCGAACCGAGTGCTGAATCGCCTACGCGTATAGTCGTTGCCTCGTTAGTCAAGTACCTGATACAAGGAGTATCAAATGGTCTTCTTCCCATTATCTTAGTTCTATGAGGTTTAAGATACATACCACAAGGAAAGAGAGTTAATTTTCAGGCCGAGGCAAATGGAATGCTTACATTCGATGTTATGAGGAGAAACGTCGTGACCGTTACTAGTGCTGGTATTAAAGTAGCTAATGTGAAGCGGCCCAGAAACTGTTCTGTTGCTTTCATATAGTAAAAGGTTTCAATATTTTTCTCCAGGACTTTAACCAATACCTATTCACTCGAATTGCTATATCGCTACACCAATAAAGTCGATAAAAAAGAACCCCATCTTTTATCAATCATGCCTCTTTGGGTTTTCACACACAGCCAAGACACCTTCTCTCCCTCAGAGAAGAGCGAGCTCGCCCAGCTCCTCACAAACCTCTATGTGAAAGTTCTCATCCCGGCATTCTTCGTCAACGTCCAATTCATCGAGCTGGGGCCGACAGACATCTACGTCGGTGGCGAAGGCCGTTCCTCGTCCTCGAAATACACGTCCATCTCCATCTACCACCCTGCCCGCGGGTTCGACAATGACGCCAGCAAGAAGCGTTTCCTCGACAAGGTAGATTCAATCCTCACTCCGAGGTTCCAGGAAAAGGGCATGGATTGGGAATATTTTATCCAGGAGACGCCGAGGGATTTGTGGAGGATTAATGGCGTTACTCCTCCTGCTGCAGGCTCGAAACGGGAAAAGGAGTGGTTTCAGTTGAATAAACCTACGCCAGAGCGAGAGTCGCTTTGAGTGTGGAGACTTGCTCGAGATGGAGATGGAAGGGAGGCATAGGCATGAAGAAGTCAAAGGGACGCTTGAATAGGCATGAGTATGTAGGGTAACACTAGCATGGAAAGATTCTTGGGAGAAGCTTGGGGTTGAAAGCCTACTTCCGTCACGAAAGCTTGAATGAAATATTTCCCTTCGAGACTCCCGATACCATTACAGCTCACCGGAACCTGTAGCTCCATCCCAGCCAGCTAATGCTCTTCTCCCCAGTTCCGCAGTATCTTTGCAGCGACAAACACTGGGTCATCTCTGTAAATGGGAGACTATCATGTGTAATGCCACTGATAGCCTTCTCCAGAACTTCTCCAAACACCGGATCTTCGGAACTTTCTCCATGAACCAACAACTTGGAGATTCTGCGAGATATAAAACTGGCTTTGACTGGCTTCTGAATAGCTTCCTCAACACTCTTCTAATAGTCCTCCTTCTCGTGAGATAAGTCATGACCAAGATTAAAATTTTCAAATTGAGGAATTTCCTCTACATAGATTCCTTTGACTTCTGCCTGACTTGTGATCAGGCAGTTTCTAGTATATTGTACCACGAGAAGAAACTCGCGATCATCGATCGACAAACCAGAGTCGGGCTATGGCCCGCGTAGACCGCGCTGGTGTCGTGAATGCGGCGGTGGTTGTTGTAAGGATAGATCTCCACATATTGCAAGCCAGAATAAGCAAAAGCGTCTCACAGATCTTCATCGTATAGGGCAGCTATACTCGGAATGGTGATCATTATAGCAGAAACTTCGTGCCCAAGCTGCAGCTCCACAATTGTTCGAAGTTCTTTGATGACTGTGCTTAGTCTCCCAACATTAGTAGACACTGGGAGCCCTATTGTTTCGCGAATACGTCGTATAAGTTGTGAGGTAATCTGAAAAATTCTCTGCCACATTATTGTATGGTTTGCTAATCCAGATTGTTAGTTCTTAGCGGTTGGAGTAAAGACATCATGATATCGCAGAACTCGCTAAAGATGTTTCGACGATTCAAGCGAGTGCCGGGAAATCATATTATTTGTATTCCTCACTGACCTCTATTTTGGCAACTGCACATGTTGTGCCATTCACGTAAGCGAGAGCAGCAGTTCTGACACCACCATCATTAGGTGTTGACGGTAAGTTTGGTAGTTTCAGCGAGGTTCTACGTACGCATATACTGTGGTGAGATGCAAGCCAGTCCCCAAGTTTTCATTTGATGGCCCTTCACCTCGTACGTGACGTCTCGACTGCATGAATACCAGAAGGCAAAATATCTTGACAAAAGCAATAAAGATGACAAGAGCTGCGACGAGGACCTTGCATATTGTAGACACCAAGTTCGTCTTCCTTCTGTTCGTGAGGTAGGCGATGGCTGTTCTGTAAGCAGTGGCGTACTGAGGCCATTCTCTGGTTGCTGATTTGAAGGCATGTTGGAATGCAACCCTCAAACTGACAAGATTCAAAGATCGAGGGGAAGGTGTGAACCCGCCGGAAGGACCTCTCAGTTGAGCAACGGTGGCCCCCCCCCCCACCAGTGGGTGCCAGAATTCTGTGCGCACACCCCAGATTTTAGCGAAACACCACTAAAAGTGTTGGAATTTGCCACGCTGAACCGTACAGCTCTATAGGGCCTTAGGGCCCTGTAGAGCTGGAGGCCTGGGGGGCTGAGCCCCCGCCACCGGAATCGCCGATACAGCTGAAGGTTCAGCTGTATACGTACGATTAGGGGCCCCTTTAGAAGGCCCCTAAGGGGGCCTAAAGGGCCTATATATACAGGCTACTTACCACTGTAGAACAGCAGTCGATTCAGTATCAATATACACTGATTTATGTCCATTGCACGCACCGTAAGAGCCTATATTTCCAACAAAAAGCACTACACTTTATATAGCTGTAAATAAACCACCACGATTTCTGGCACTCTAAAAATATAGTAATAGCGTCGCATATGCTCTATCTATAAATCCTACTCTTTGGATTTTGAATTAAAGATGCTATTGTGGCAGAGAAATATAGAAGTGGATTTTAGTGAGGATTTAACTAGGGAAAATCACATACCTCTATTATTAATCAAACTATTAGACTAGGAAGTAAGCTTTCAGTTATGGATATATTCCAATTAGTATAAGTAACCCGAAGATGCATTACTATCTACTGTCATAGTATAAATTTGTAGAGTTATTAGGTGGTAAAGAGGGTAGATTTTGGTGTGGTTTCGCTAAAATCTAGGGTGTGCGAATCCACACAACACATCAACAATGAATATACCGTCAAATATGCCTCTCTCCTTATTCGGTCCACTACCATGGAAGCCCACCGATTTCCTCACGGGAAACGAATGCGTTGTCGGACTAGCCAAGCCAGAACTCTCCGAAATCAGCCAAGCACTGCAATATTTCAACTGTACGCCCTCTCCCGCCTCATCGCCCTTGATATATGTTTAACAGCCACAAGTACAGTCTCTTACCCTGGGATCAATCTCAGGCTCGACCTTTCCCCTCCCAGCCCTGTCCAAGATTCTCCAAGAGCAAGCCCACGAGCTCTCCGTCGGCCGGGGCTTCTTCACCTCCACGGCCTCATCCCATCCCTCTACTCCAAAATCAAAATGCTAACCATCTACCTCGTGATCTCCGCACATGTGGGCTCCATCCACGGCAGACAAGACAGCCTCTTCGTCGCCGGCGTGCGAAAATCCAGCATGCTGAACCACATCACCAACCTACAAAAAAGACCTAGATACGGCGGCAAGATCATCATAACTCGCATTTAATGAGAAGTAAGTTCCCGTGCAGGTAAAGCTTCGTGAAGGCTCGGTACATACGTCCTCTTAGCCATTCTTGCCCGAGATCTTTTATGCCAGGAAAATCTCTTTCCAGACGGGGCCAGGAGCCAGACTATTTTCGACTGCGCCTTGGTATATAATGCCGAAACCCCGTCTCTCAGCGATGCCACCTTGCCATTCCAAGAGCAAAACATTGTAGTATGGCCACTGCCCGACTACCTTAGGGTAGCGGCCATTGGAGTGACTGTCGAGCTCTTCAGAACACTGGTGTGTAAGTGACTCTGACAAGAGAATGACTTCGAACGGACCTTTAGATTCAAAAAATATCGTTTCTTCGAAGCCATCCAGCCAAGCGAAGCCGCATTCGTCATTATTCAGATCTGTAAGGTAACCAGTTGCCGTGAAAACGTTCATATTAGTGATAGTGTAGAACACTGACAGAGTCCAGAACTGCAGGACTGGGTATGCGGGCACCCGGGAGAACGACACTTCTTCAGTCGGCATCGTCCGTCTCGTATTCAATTGCTTAGAGATCCGCCGCCCATCAGAAAAGAGGCTCCTGTCGTGGTACCCTGGAAATGTTACATCCGAGGAAGGAAAAGAGTCGTTAGTACAAGGGTCCCAGACGAGATTGGTGATGCCAGAGGGACTTCTCTTGTACCAAATGATCCATGTTCTCTTCCTAAGCCAGGTATTGACATCGCCATCATCATCTTTATACCCGACACCTGGATTCAAGTTCGTGTCGATGCTTCCTCGCCAGCCTGTCCATGAATAGCTTGGAAAGGATGGACGGCGGTGTAGAGTGTTGTGGAACGCATAGAAGATGATGAACCGGTCAAACAACGCCGTTGGAAGACCTTCCAAGAACCGGCACTTCATGACCTCCGTGAATCGTCGAATAATTCCAGCCATCGCTCGAAAAGCGTCGTTTTGGTTAGTCAACGCTCGCTGGGTATAATAAAAGAGCATTGTGCTGTAGTCAAATATAGGTTCCTCCATCAGGATGGCCAACGGTAGCAAAGATCCCTCTGTTGCGCCAACGTTGATGCGCGGTGACAGAATATCTGCGCAATGTTCGCTGTGCTCTGCTGCCCGACAGCGATAGAAAACCTTGTCACCGACAAAGTAGATTACCCGCCGAGACAGCACCAGTTCTTGGAAGCTACGTAAAACCTGTTAGTCCACCCCATTCACAAAGGAACTTAAACAATTGTAAGTTCTTACGTCCATGCCCTAGAGTTGTATACAGATTTCTTAAGCAACCCATCCAACCCAGTTACGAACCCCATCTCCACCTTAGGTTTAACTTCGACAATATTTCTGGAAGCCCTCCTAGTCCCCTTCTGAACACCAGGAAGACGAGCATTCGCATCATGGCCACAGCCCGCAACGACTGTTAGCCAGGCGAGCTCATAGATTAGATCCATGGCATTCACGCCTCGATCCAAATCCTCGGCATCGTTCTGCAGCAGACAGAGGGCGTCCACCCAAAGATACCGGCCTCCCAGACGCCGAACAAGGACAATAGTATCTTTGATTGTCTCTGGAAGCATACCCAATACCTTCGTTAGAGAACCTGGCGCTAGCAGCGCGGTTCTGTTAGCCTTGGTGAGCCGAAAATTGGATACGGCTCCCCATACGTAGCTCAGAGCGACATATTTCTCGAGATTCCTCTTCTCAACAAGACAGCCAGCCTCGATGTCAATCAGGCGGAGAAGATGCAGGCCTCGAAACGCGTCGGCAAACGCTGGATCAGTCGGAAGCTTGCACACTGAGCCATGCATCTGCTCACAGAAGGATATCCAGCGCAAAATTCTAGCGATGTCTAGAACAGGCCCGGTCGTCGGCTCGATGAAGTAATTCGGACTAGTCTCAATGCCTTTAAGCTGACAATCAGCCTCTATGGAGGCAGTCCGCCCAAAGCCAATCCAGGTATCGGTATGCAAAATCTTGAAGGCCCAGTGATAGCCAGGTCCCACGGACCAATTCACTTTCACATGGAGATGTTTGCTCACGTCTTCGCCGCAATCGGAAAATACGCGGATGACGAGCTTGCAGAACGGGCACCGACTACTCTCGACTCGTGCGCCAGAACCCAGGTAGTAGCTCAGCCCAGAGTCATCTCTGAGAAAATCCGGGTCAAACGGGATTCGGGCACACCACTCGCACAACATCATTGACCGCGATATGCTGGGGATTGCTAGGAGAGGGAGATGAAGGCCAAATTTCATAGCCCGGAGCCCCAAAAAAGCTGTCGACAATTGTGCAGAAAAACTGGACACCGATTCGGCATGTCACTGTACGAGATAGAAGTCGGGAGGTCAATTGTAGGTCGAGTTTGGGCCGAGATAACCAGCCGCACGAGCGTCATTCTCCGTGATTTCTAGCACGTGCCAGGGTTCCTCTCCCGACGCTTAGCTACGAAGGCGGCGGGCCAAAAAAAAGCTCCATTTTCACTAGTTGCTCAAGCGAGCATTTTTGTTAGTGAACCCTACTAAACTCTACTCACCCCACTAATTTAAATTAATTAATTATATTATATTATAACTATAGGGAAGTATACTACTAATATTAATAAAACTATCTTCTTAACCTACCTACTTTATATTCACTTAGCTAAAGCTATAGAGAGAGTACTTATTAGCTAATTCTTACTCTACTTAGGCTAACTTATACTAGTAAGTTAATACTAATAACTTTAATAAACTACTAAACCTAATATTATTTTGTAAAATTACTCAATATAAGTAGAGTCTCTCCTAATCTACGTAATTTAAACTCAACCTTTCCTCTCTTAAAGCTATCGAATAAAACTATTAAATTCGTCTTAGTGTAAGGAAAACAATCCTCGCAAATCGGGATTCTTAAGGAGCTTGCAATCTGCCTTATGACCTTTCTTATTCCAGCCAATTACTTGGCAGGCCTTATCACAGACATATTAGCATCCAAGTAAATATGATAGGGGGAAGATTTTCGACGGTCGTCTTACCCTATCGCAGTACCAGAAAGACGAGCACTTAGCACACCGCTGCAGAGAGGCTGCCTTCTTGCCACACCCGTGACACATTCTCATACCATCAAGCTCTGTAGAGAATTGATGGACCTGGTCGTTTAACGCAAGCAACTTATCCAGTGACAATGGAAAGATCTATATGACGTCCCGCTTGGTTAGCAAACATCAATCAAGCTGTAGATTGGGAGCTGTATACCTTGATCATCTCGGGATCCTCATGGCGGATACCGGGCTCCCCATACACAAATACGTGACAGTTTGCGTATGAAATTGCGACTGTGTACCCTCTTTGAACCTGGGCGGGTGCCAACTCACTGCCTCGGCCTCCGGTGTAGAAGTGTAGTGGAATTGTCCCGCCGTTGACATCCTTGATTTCCATCTCCAGGTGATGCAGTGTGGCGAAATCCATAATCTCACCCAAAAAGCACCAATAGCGTCGCGGTCGGGAAGTACCCGTATCGCTGCTCTCATAGAAATCCGGATCTACGTCGTTCTCGTTTGGTAGGTCAATGAACGCGGGGAAGGTCGTGCGGTTCCGTAGGTCTGCCAGCTGTCCCGGTTGTTTTGGCTTCTCCCTCTTCCAGAGCCAGTCTTCGAAGTCGCTAGGTTCAAGTCCTTGCGGGACTTCATCCACTTTCGTCTTCCACTTCGTTGACACTCCGTATAGCTCGTACTTCGAAGGGTCCCGTGCTAGAGCTGCATGCTTGATAGCCTGTGGGCTGTCGCCGCCGCGGGTGGTCTTCCAAACAGATGCCGCCCTCTCCGCGAAGATGCGTCCTCGTGCCAAGTCGCTATTGGCAATGGCGAGCTGGGCAGCATTGACAAAGGCATCCGCGAAACCAACGTCCTCTCGTCCTTGCACGTTGTAGAGACGTACTTGTTGATCAAAGTAGCGGATGGTCCGGAGTGGGGATACCAAAATCCCCTCTGTGCCGAGTTGGTCGATGGCACCGTCCAAACGAAGAATCTCCTGCAATCTCCTGTCGCTTTCCTGGCTCTGCTCTGGTGCTAACGAGCAGAGACGGCACAAACATGTGAAGCCGAACCTTTCCTGAAGAATACTCTGCCGGGCTTTGCGGCTCTTAAGAGGGCTCAGGTAGGTTATCGTAATCTCTTCGCCTTTGTTGATGTCTCTCATAGCATGCACTGTGTGTCGTTTAATCCTCTCGTTCCAATTCTTCTGGGCGTTATTATCGCAGGCGTGGTTGATGCGGCATGCTTCTAGGAAGATTGCCGCTTGATCTCCGACGGCTTCAGCAGGGAGGGAGACTGTTCGAACGATCCCGAGATACTGCTCAGCATCATTCTTGTATGGGTGAATGTTGTGCAGAGATAGGAAGGCTCGCCGTTGGGATTCGCCGAGGGCCTCAACTTGCTGGCAGATGGATTTTCGCACTCGCTCGCTGCCGGCCGGTCCACTAATTGTAATGAGTGCCTCTTCCGAGAGAATTCGCGTGCCCTTGGAGATCTTCTCTATCGCAACGAGACTTGTCCCTCTCCCTGGAATATCCTGCAAGGCGTACATGAAATTAAACTTCGTGCTCTGCGTCAAGTAATCAGGTATCGAGGGAGGCTCGAAGGATAAGACTCAAAACTCGTTGCGAGAAGCGTCGAGAGGCTTGAATGCGTTCCAAATGACACCCCGAGGCTAGCTCCACGACTGAAAGTGAAGAGCTCCTGCTACGCTTTTGAAAATCTGTTCGTTGACGGATGACTTCTAGGTGAGCGTTTGGAATGACACGATTGAAGTAAACATTTCAAACACCATGGAAACAATTTGTGGTTCGATTGGTGAAGACCACGTCGATTCACCTAACTGGGATTGGCAGTGCTAATGCTGCCGCTTTCCGTGTCGGCCTGCTGTGTGTCACCACCGACCAGAGGATTGGCTGCACCCATGCGTTGATACCCAACGAGATGTAATGTATCCTATTCAATACAAAACGACAAACGGAATTGGTCAGTTCGATAATGCCCAACTGCGAACTCCTTCCCCAGGTGTCCCTACTGCATGCTCTCAGGCGTCATCTTCGCAGTCTTCCTATTTCTAGAGCTCTTACCTTGAATTCTCTGGCACAGCTAATAGCGGCGTCTACCAGCTAGTTTGACCAATAGCGTGAAATGTAAAGGCGTCTAAGGAGTCTATACATATGCAAAAGGCCGATTTTTGGGTTGAAAGAATTCGGCCGAGAGATTTAATGAGAATCCTCGAGATATTACTATGGCCTTCCTCAACCTAACCATGTCTAAAATTAGATTAAGAAATGTGACTTGTGACTTCTGGCTTTGGACGGACTAATGGTAGCGAGCCACCTCAACCTACCCCGCTTTCCATTTCCAGTTGATCTCGTCCCACTCCTCCTTTCTTTTAGCTTTCCCTGTCCTTTCATTTTCAAAGCCACCCGCGAGAGTCGACAGCGCACAGCCAAAAGACGATTCTGTGCGTGTCTTACCACAAAGATATTTATGTCCCGAATTGATCCCCTCGGTGGTCAGCAATATTACGTACCCTGCGATAAACTCTTCAAGAATAAATCTGTCTCGACGCAGCACTTATAGAACTCTAAGAACCACAAGACAGCTATTCTCCCCCTGCTCTAGGTTCAGACTACATTTCGGAGATTAAGAAATCTAGGAGTACAATAACGTAAACCTTTACTAGAGGATTTCATTACCTCAACCTCCGTCCTTCCCAGGCCCTACCCTATAATAAATAGAGGCAACAACTCTAAGTAAAAGAGTTACTAGTTAGATTTTCCATTCCTGGATCTGAAAATTCAGCATTCTCAAAGAGCTATCAACGCATTGCCATCCGCTAGAAGCTCTGCTCTGAGCTTGAGGATGGGTCGTCTCGCTATTATCGATGGAATTTCACAGGTTTAACCAACTCGAATCCAAAGCGTCGCATTGTTGAGTTTCGCCAACCCCCAGGGTCTACGACCGCCCATCAAGCCACGCTTTGGCCTCAGATTGCTCTGGCTTTTGTGCATGGGGCGGCCCTCTACAATCTAGGTATCAAATATGTACCAAGCACTCCGACTAAGTATATTCCTGGTGCTTTGACAATCGATTCGAGAGCGCCTGCGACTATGGATAGACTTGGCAAGATGCTCGCTATAGGAAGTAGATATGTCTACGATTTGGATAGTGACCACATACAACTGTTCTTGGAGGGCAAGGAGAAGCTTGAAGACGGTCCGTACGACGAAGAGCCTATCGGCCCTAAGGATAACGGATATATGCAAGCTAAAACACGCACTAGGAAGATAGTAACAGAGAAAATTGAGGCTAGCGCTAAGGCATTGTTGACGGCGCTCCCATTTTCTGCCGATCCGGCTGATGATGAGTGAGGTGAAGAAGCAATCGAGTTCCTATCACTCTCTATGTAGCCATGAGCAAGGAATGACTTTTAATGATACCACTTTATAATCGTGCACCTCGTATGTTCCGGCTGGCAGCAGCGGAATACCTTTGGGTTCCTTGACCACAAGTGGCCACATCCTCTCGCCAACAGTTCAGTTTCATGACTGAGGAACAGTAACATATTTACCATGACTTCGTAAACTTTCGAGGGAGAAACTTCAGATTCCAAATGACGCCCGAAGAACTGAAAACCATTCTGTGATCCCGACAACGATAGTGAATAAGGTGCTGCCAGCATGCCACCGCCGACATCTTTGAAAAAGAAAATGAATGTTATGAAATCTAAGACATCCCACCACAAAAATCTTCAATCCCAGCGTAATCGTCAAATTCGCTACTTGGCCAGGTTTCGCCTTTTTCGTTGCTTCCATCCCCACTCATATTCGAGCTTATGAACCCACTGCCAGTGCTTTTCTTGCTGGCTCCCATGCGAAGACTCACTGCCGCTATTCTACTTACAGTGGAATTTGAGACCGGGTATCCTTGGGAAGGGGCGATTGATCTCACTGGTAGTGTGAGCGATGGGGGTTGGAGGGACACAGCAGACTGCGAGGTAGCGCGAGGGGTCCATGGTAAGTTAGACTGCAAGAGTCTTTCAACTTGCTCAACCGAGGAGTGTTCGGAACCATTCTTCAAGGCGCTGATATTATTCTTCAGATACTCTAATTTCTTCTCAATCGTTCTCGCTGTCGAGCCGTCTCCGTCGTTTCCAGACTGCAAATGTGGAGTAAGGTTGTTGAATGTGACCCTCAAGAAAGTGAAGTGTTGATGAGACCATGATCCCGATTCTATAGTTGACTCGCAAACTAGAAGCAATTGTTCTGCACTTGAGCTCCAATTCTTTTCCGCGCCCAGGAGAAGTCCATACATTTGGTGGGCATGTGCTTTTTCGCTAGCGTGCCTACGGCCATTCAAGTAAAGCGAGGAACCTTCCACCAAATGCTCGTACATGTACTTGGCTGCGTAGACGAGTTTGAGAACAGTACATTCGTGTGCAATTTGAAACCCGTGGATGAACAGCTCGGGGCAAATTCGGCGAACATCTTGATCGGGTGTCGACATCTCGAATGTTGCCACCAAGTCCGTTAATCCCTTCAATCTTTTAGTCAAGGAATCCCAGTTCTTCTCACTCAGCCGCCCTGTTTCCCCGAATAAGTTGTATATCCGCCCAAAGATTCGCTTATTTTGTTGGATAGAGTAATTGGTACAGTTGAGGATAAAGTTGGTTAGAGCAACGAACATCCAGTTTATTGCGTCTTCCTCGCAGCCGGTCCTAACGAGAAGCATACCAGTTAGGGTTGCAACGTGCTCGGGGGTCAATATCGCTTTGAGAGCATCGCAATGGTCCTCGGCTTCGCCGTAATTTCCAACCAAAATGAGCGCTTCAACTAAATGAAAACGTACTTTCAATGCTTGCGAGGAGTATTCTTGGTTTTGCCGTAGATATTGTCTTAGTTGGGCTGCAAGAGTAAACGGATCTGTGAGCGTTGATTCTTCGGAGGCCGTGTTCTCTTGTTCATCGATCATTATGAATCGAGAGTCCAAGAAATCTCGAGGCGAGAGAATGGGAACATCTGGCCAGGTGTTGTAATCTTCAAAAGGATATTCAGCCCTTCTGAATTCTTCGAATCGATTTGGATGGTTGCCTGCAGTGTCTTCGGGAGAAGAGCGTCCGCGAGCCAATTCCAGGTGCGACCACGGTGGCTGCTGTTCATTGGAAAGCCACCTATTAATATCTTCTATCAATGAGAAATGTGGCTCATCTGGAAAGTTGATCCTGTAATGTTCTCCTGGTTCTGTGGTACATTGGAAAGAACAATCAGAGCAGGCGTGGCCAACAAGGGAAGAACTCGGCATTTTGGATGAGGTTGAATAAGTTTTCTATCCTTTTTAGCGGTTGTATATAATTAATATATGGGGATTCAATACCTCGCCGGAAGACTCTCCTTCGCTCTCGAGACTTGGCGTGTGATAATGAATGTCGTCCGGAAGTGCTTCAAAGTTCATTAGAATAGGATCAGAATATGTTATCTGACTACTCACTAAAACTCATCGGAGAGACAAGGTCTTGACGATGTTTCTTCTTAAAGTTCCCAATCTTCTCTTCAGTGATTGGCACCTCTCCACAAAAGAATGAAGTTTTCTTTCTTTTCAGTATCGCACGCTGTGATTGTACCGCTACAATAGCGTGCATAGTATCGCGTGGTAAATACTTCCAGAAGTTCCATTCCTTGACCTTGTCTTTCCAAATTGAGATACTTGAGTTGTTAACCCTATTTGTTCTCGATGCGTGTAAAATAGAGCTTACCACGCTTGAAACCCATGAATTGCCTGCAACTGCGCCCGAACCAAGTTAAGTGATTTATCTTCTACTATGTACAAGCGATGAACGTCCCACTTGATTCTTTCCCAATCTTGAGGTGAAGGGGGTTGCACATGTCGGTGGGCCAAGGGGGGATCGTTAGTAGACATGATAGAGGTATAACGACAAGGCGTGTACAGAGACGACGGCAAGAGGTTTCTGAGCCCAAGGTGAAGTTTGGAGGGAAGAGAAGGACGAAGATATCCACAAGACGAACTAAGAGTGGTGGGATGAGTAAGTCGACGAGCCAATTACACCCAGAATCCTACTCGCTAAAATTCGAGAACGCCTACGGTGTGATTTTAGGGGGTAAGTGGTCAAAACGTTGAAATAGCAAAATAATGAAATGCCGAAATGCCGATTTAGTAAAGTACTTCGGCTCATACGCTAAAATAGTCCTAAAAAGGCCCTAAGTCAAGTCCCTTCGCAACTAATTATTTCAGCCACCTATTAGGACATATTTACACTTGAAAAATCGCCTAAATCTAGAGTATATAATTCTATAATATTATAGTTATTTTAACTAGCCTTTACAATTACTAATACTCTTAATTAACTCTATACTACCCTCTTACCCCTATAGTTCCGCCTTCTACGCCCCATATCTCATTTTCCTACTCGTCCCCTTATATCCCTATATTAGCGCCCTATAAAGGGATTTTAGAAGGCTTAGAGACGTATACGTCGTATAGAAACCGCTAAACTAGCTTATAAGTCTAGGGGATAGAGAAGAATCTATAGGAGAAGGTTTTTAGTATAGAAGCGTAGGTAGATACGAGGGGTATATAAAACTAAGAGAGTTAGCCACTTCTACTTACTTCTTAATAAATTTTCTCTCTAATCTTTTTACTATATTAGTACTACCTCCCCTTAGTGAAGTAGGGCCTTTAGGCACCTAACTACCTCCTAGAGATATTATCTTTTATATTAAATATAAGAATAAGAAGGTCTCGTAATACCCTAGATATTAGAAGTCCGGTTACCCTCTATTTAAGCTACTTCTTAACGAAGATTAAAGCGAGGAGTCTCATAGACGCTAACTAGAATAGTTAATATAATAAACCGCTTAAATCAACGAGTTAACTACTAGATTAGATACCGCGTAAACTACTACTCCTATTCACCCGCCTAATAATAAAGATATACCCATTAATCTAATAGTAGCTAGTAATTTAGCTTAAGTAAAAGGCTAGTTCTACTAGATATTTATTAGTAGCTAGGCCATCGTAAATAAAGAGCGAGTAAGTGGATTTAACCTATCTAAAGACTATACTAATATCGATTTAGAATAAGAAGATTAAGTATAAGAAGAATTATAAGAAACCTTATAAAAATAAGACTAGAGGTAAAGGACTAGGCGGAATCCTATTATACGACTAAATAATATTACTATTTTTATCTTCTCTTATAATCTTAACTCCTTTAGGGACCCTAACTCCTACCGCCGTACCAGCTAAATAAGACGACGTATTTTCTCGGGAGGTTCGAATTTAGGTTAATAAGAGGAGGGTTTTACCGCGTATACTTTAAGGGTATACTACTCTTATAGAATTTAGTCGATTAGAGGAGTTTTCAGACTTTAATCAGATGCTATAATAGACTATAAAGTATTATTATATATATTATAACTATACTAAAGAGCATATACTAGGGAGATATATTAAGGACCTTAATTTATCGTATTTATATAGATTAGTACTTTAGAAGGGCTAGGGCAAGCTAGTCCTCATACCTTTTAAATTCGTAAAGGATAAAACTACTACTTCTTTTAGGGAAGTTATCGACTTAATACTACGCTTAAAACATACGCTACTAGTAATGAAAAAACGCGTAAGCTAGACAATTCTCTTTCTAATCGTTATTATCAACCTTTATCTAAGCTATAATTATCGAATTACATAGTTTGAGACTAGAGCTAATAGAGATTCCAAAGTCGAACGTCGAGGCCGCGAAACTAATAGTCGAATATTAGGAATTACTTATAAAGGTACTCGTAAGAGATTATAAACTCCGCTAAAAAGTCATCTTCTAGTTAATATACTAATTCGTGATCCCTTCTATAACAATAGCCCGTAATATTAGAATATCGTAACTAAATAAGAGGAGGTTTTAAACGTGTATACTTACTAGGAAATAGAGGAACAGCGCCTATATAACGCGTATAAGCTTAATATTACTCCCTCTCTTAAGCCCGAAGTTCAAGTATCTCTATCTCTATCTCTAATTACAACTATACCCTAGGTAGAACTAGAGACGGCTAATAAGAGAGAAGAAGTTATAAGGGAAGTAAGCCCTAGGGAGGAAGCACCGGCGCTATTAGGGACTATACGACCTAGAGATATAGTAGAAAAGGCCCTCTTCGTTACAAATAAAGATAGAGATAATAAGGGGTTAGAGGAGGAGGTTATAGTGCCTAAAAGGAAGGCTCATAGAGGATCTAAGCCGCCTATAATAAGGACTCGTAGGTCTAGTGTAGTGCGGCTGAGAGTACTTATAGGATTTCGTCGATTTTTCAGTTCTTTCCTTAGCGAGTGTCACGTGCGCAAAGTCTAGCCTTAGCTCATGTGACCTTACCTTTATATAAGAGCTTCAGCTCACTCTTAGTTTAGAGGAGATAACCTTCTTTCCTAATAATAAGACTTCGTATTTAACTTTATCCTTTAACTTTACTTCTACTTTATATATTTTATTATTTTTACCTTACTTAATATTCTACGTATAAAAGTATAAGGGATTTTACTTACTATATTTCCCCCCCTATATATTTTTAGTAAGTAATATAGGGAGGAATAGATTCGCCCTTAAGTTAAGGCTTTATAGTAGAATTAGGAGCCTCTATAAGGTAGGCCTTTAGTTCTTAGTAGTAAAGGGGAAAGGAACTATTATACTCCTTATACTTACTATTTATTTCTAATATACTAATAAAAACGAGTGACTATTCCTATTAGGAAGCCTTATTAATTTCCTAAATATCTATATAGGCCTAAAGGCATAGTAGTAGGCTAGCCGCGTAATATAAAAGTAACCTAAAAAACTAGGATAATAGTAATAAAAGTAAACTATAGAAGGAAGAGAAGTAAGGGATTAGGGGAAAGCAAGATTATTATAAGATAGTATAAGTTAAACCTTAGCTAGGTATAGGTCTTAGTACTTATAAATAGTACTATTTTATTAATTTACGTTTTAATCCTTACTCTTTTAAGAAAAGTAATAAGTAAAGCTTTAATCTAAGTAGAGGGAATTATAGAAAAGAAAGGAAGGGAACTAGGGAGTAGGGAAATTTATAGAATAAGAGAGAATAAGAAGCGAAGAAAAATTAGAAGGAAAGGAGTTAGGAGATTATCCGACTATTATAGTTAATATTATAAGCTAAAGGCCCTAGAAATAAGAAGAAAAAATAGGGAAAAGAGTTTATTAAGAGAAAGTAGAAAAACTAAGAGAATAGGAGAGATTAAGAGATAAGGTATACTTCTTTTAAAAAGCAAGAATTAATAGGGAATAGAGGAAGCTTTCCTTTAGGAGAAGTGAGAGATAAGAGAAAGAGAAGAGGGTACGACTAAGGGTAAGAGTATAAGTAGTATAAAAAGAGAGTCTCTACTACTTAACTCCCCGAAAAAGAGAAGAAGAGGGCCTTCTTCTAGGTAATTTTCCCTAATAATATTAAGAACTCCCTTATTAAGTATAATTAATATTAAGCTAATAAGAGAGATTAGCCCTACTAGATTATTTATATCTATAGTAGAAACTAGAGCTATAACCCCTAATTTAACTACTTAAGTACCTAAGGCTAAAGAAAGGACTAAAAATTATATATAGATATTTATATATAAAGCCTTACTACTAGTAGATATAATAGTAGATCTAAATAGAGGTATACTACTAGTAACTATAGAGAAGGCACTAATTATAGTAGCCGGAGTTATAATACTAGTAGCTAGATTATTAGGACTCCTACTATTTAAAGGAGAGAATATTACGTCTTTTCTTAAAAGATATTCTAATATCTATAAGGACCTCTAGATTCCTCTAAAGATAAGAAAGGCGAGGTTCCTTTACTATATTAGACCCCTCTATAGAGACTAAATTCGGGATATACTAGAATATTATAAGGATAGGCTAATAGTATATAATAAAAAGAAGTTTTATAATACCCTTTAAAAAGAATTTAGAGATAATAACTAAGAAAATCTTAAGTATAGCTTAGAATTCTTAGAAACGCTTATTAGTTAAGTATTAAAAAGGGAGATATCTTTAAAGAACTTTATTAAAAGCTTTAACTAGGTTTCTAGGATACTTATTAAGTGGAATAAGCTTAATACTATCTATTAGTATTAAGAATTTATAAAAGGACTATTATTATATATAAAGGATAAGATCTTTAGTAATATAAATTTCAATCCTTAGGATACTACTACTTATAGCTATAATAAGTTATATAAGTAAGTAGTGAAATCGTATAAAGTAGAGGAGAAATAGTAATACTTTAAGTAAGTAAATAACCCTAAATATAACTAAGTTATAAAGAACTATTTAGAGGGGATTATTAAAGACCTAGTACTAAGGAAAGAAAAGGGTATTCTACTACTAGTACTACTTAAAGAATAGCTCTTAGAAGATAGAAATGCTAGTGCCTAAGCTTCTGCTAGCTCTAAATTAACTAGGAAGCTGAGATTTAGTGAAAGTAAGAGTGAGGTTAATATAAGGATAGATAAGCTTACTAAGAATTTTAAGAAGCTTAGTATTAGTATAGTTAGTTATACTAATATTAAGCGATTATAAAAGAGTTATATTAATAGTATTAAGTTAATAATTAATAATATAATAAAGTAACTCTAGCTATTATAAAATAGTAGAGGGTATAATTAGTTAGGAAGAGGCGGGTATAGAGGCTAAGGGGGATATTATAGCTACTAAGGATAAGAGGGGTATAGATACTCTTAATATAGAATAGGGGATTAGGAAAGGACTATAGGAGCGAATTTTACTAGAGTTATTAAGGTTAACTAAATAGGTACTTTTAGAGACTTAAAAGGTAAGATTTACTTTAGGTATTAGGGAATAAATAAGGACTATCGAAATTAGCTACTTAGATTAAATAAGGAAGGGTATACTCTTACTAGTAATTACCCCTTAATACTAAAACTTATTAACCTTTAATACTATTACTATCTTTATAGAAGGGATTAGTATATAGGACCCTATAATAAGATAAGGAAGCCTATATTTATACTAACTACTAATAGGGAAAGACTTTTTAATTAGATTATAAGGCACTTAAGAGGTAGGGAATTTAACTATAATATTACCTTAAGGCCGTGGAATATAGAAGAGAGAAGGAGGGGATAAGAGGAAGTAGAGAGGGACGCTACGTAAGCCTAAGAATAAGACTAGTAGACCTAAGTATTTAGAGGAAATATATCTAAGGAGTAAGTAGAGACTATTAATATTAGGGTAATAATAATACTAATTAAGGATATAACTCTACTTAGATCCTTCTTTAAGGACCTACTAGATAAGCTAATCTCTATTAACCTAGTTAATATTAATAGTATTAGAGTACCTTTATAAGTAAGAGGGAAGGCTACTTAAGATACTAGGGATATTCTTAATTACTATAGAAGAGAGTAGGAAAAACTACCTCGACTAAAAGGCCTTAAAGGTATATTACCTAAACTAATAAATATAGATAACTACTCTTTAGATTAGGTAGAAGATATAGATAGTTAAGAGACGATTTAATAGGATCTTAAGGAGACTAGTAGGGAAGTTCTAAGAGAAAATAAAAAGGCCCCTTATAGTAAGAAGCTAGGGCTAGCTCCTCCTAGTATATTAAAAGAATAGAGGCGGATTATAAATAACTTTAAGTATTAAAATCCTAAGACACTTACTCTACTCAATTTTAAAAGAGATAACTAAGAATACTTTTAACTAATAAGGACGAGTAATCTTCTACTTACGTAATTTATAGAGGCGCTAAAAGAGACTATAAGGATGACTTAGAGATTCGAGTATATAATTCCTACCCTAAATACTCTAAACTCCTTATTATCTAAGGGTACTAAACTAATAGTCTATGTGAACTACTTTAATCTTAGCTAAATAATATATAATAGATACGTCCTCTTATCTTCACGGATCTAGTTTAAGGTAAAAGGACTATAAGAGAGTATTTATAAGGAAGGAACTATTAATACTAGAGCTAAAGTTAATATAACCTCTCTTAAATCTATAATAAGTATTAGTTACCTAATTTCTAATATATTACTTAATATAAGTACCGTAATTAGAGAAGTAAACTATTTTAATGAAGTAGTAATAGTAAGATTAGAAATTAGTAAAGGAGTTAAACTTATAACCCTATTCTTTATCCTTAAGAATTACTTAACTATACTTCTTAGTTAACCCTTTATTCGAGCTACGAGGATAGGTATAGAATATACTAAAGACGGGTCGTAGATTAGTACCTTTACTAATCCTAATAAGCTAAATAATACCTATAGAATACTAATTATCTTAAGACTAAACTTTAAGGAGGTAATAAGAAGTAGAATCCTCCTTATTAAAGAGACTAAGGGATCTAAAGTAAGGGGCGTAACTATTAAAGTAGAGAGGCGAAAATAGAGCCTAGTATCTTAGCTAATAAGGTAACTAGGGGAAATAGAGGATAGCTAGAATTTCCTAAGGAGTTTTTAGAGGAATCTTTTAGGTTAGATACTAGTATTTCGGAGTTTAATAATATATTAGAAAGTACTAAGATAAGGAGAGCCTTAATAGTAGCGTTAATAAAATATACGCCTTCACTTATAATAAAAAAGGCTTAGAAGGTATTTAGTAAGGAAGTTAAAGATAAAGAACTAGAATAAGTACTTCTAATAATTAAGGAGTATATCCTAGAAGTAGATAATCCTAAATTAAATATATAAGAGGGGTTTTATACTAAAATAATATAAATAAGGAAATAAGAGAAATAGTAGAGTCCTTACCCGACTAGGAGAGAGTAGAGTAAAAGGATTATAGAATCTAAGGACCTAGTGAAAAGAGAGCTTAAGAAGATAGTAAGAGTATTAGAAGGAGCTATAGATAAAGAACTTAGGGTAGTAGTTACGGCTATATATAAGAGGAAGGATAAGAAAGTTAGGCTAGTTAATATAAATAATAGAATAGGAGATCTACTTAGAGGGTATTATAATTAGTATAAATATTTAAAGGTAAGAGAGTATCTATAAGAATATATTAGAGTCTATAGAGATTACCTACTACCTAGGATTATATCTATACTAAGAGGCTCGCGCTTAATACTAGAATAACTAAAGGTATTAGAAGTAGGGAACTAGCTTTAGGAGAATAAAAGAGCTATATTTAATAAAATAATAATTAACTATAAAGGAGTAATTATATTTAATTAGAAGGAAGTTAGTAAAATCTATAAAGATATAAGCCTACTAATTATAATTAAGATAATATTATATAAAGCCTAGTAAGAAAAGAACTTTCTATATCCTTAAGTATTAGTACTAGTAGTAGTGAAAATATTAATTAAAAGACTAGAGTAAGGAGTCCTTAAGAAATATAATAGTCCTTATAGGAATCTATAGTTCCTAGTAGCTAAGAAGATAGCTAGAACCTATAGACTAATAAATATAGCTATGAAAATAAATTTAGTTACTCTAAGAGATACTAACCTACTACTATCTATAGACGAGTTCTCTAGAGAGTTTATTAGGTATACTTATACTTCCCTAATTAATTTCTTTTTAGGATATAATTAACTTACCCATAATAAATAGAGTAGAGATATAACGGCCTTTATAACTCCTCTTAGATTATTATAAATAATAACTCCTCCTTAGAGGGCTACTAATTCTATTATATAATTCGTCCGTGTAGTTATAATTATTTTAGAGGACCTATTTCTAAAGATAGTAATACTATTTATAAATAATATTAGAGTTAAGGGACTATATATGGACTATAGAGGGGCTTTAATCCTTCTAGGAATTCGACGCTTTATATTTAAATATATCTAAAACCTTAATAAGATAATAGATTAGATTAAATATACTAGAGCTACTATTAGGCTAAAGTTATAATTCTACTATAATAGGATAATTATTATTAGGTTTATATATAGGTTAAAGGGCTATATACCTAAGGTAGTGAAAGTTAATAAGATCCTAAACTAGGAATACTATAAGGACGTGACTAAAGCTAAAGCCTTTCTAGGAATCTATATATACTATTAAATCTAGATTAAAGACTTTATTATTATCGCTAAGCTAATCTACTATCTATAGTGTAAAGGAGTAGATTTTAAATAGGGGTAGGAGTAAATAGATATAATAAGCCTTTTATAAGAAGCACTCACCTCTATACTACTTCTTTATAAGCTATATTATAATCTAGCTAAGGGTTAGGGAATAATTATACTTATAGTTAATACTAGTCTTAATAGATAAGGTAGAACTCTTAGTTAGTTTAATCCTAATAGTTATAAGAGAGTCGCTAGGTATAAGTCCGGCGTATAAAATAAAGCTAAGAAGAGGTATAATACTAGGAAACACGAATATAGAGGTATCTTAAAGATATTATAAAAGATAAGATTTTAGCTATATAGAACTTACTTTATCCTTAAGCTAGACGTAAATACTTTAGTTACGTAGCTAAATAGAGTAGTAACTAATCTTCCTAGTACCTTAGTAACTCGGTAGTTAATATAGATTTAGCTTTTCGACTTCGAGGTTTAATATATTAAGGGCGCTAAGTATAGGGCTACTAATAGACTTTCGAGGCGACCTTACTTTAGTAACGACTCTAAAGATAGTATTAATATTAATAAATTTATTATAGATAAGCTAGAAGTAGTTAGTATTAGAAGGGTAAAGGTAAGGTTTTAAAAGGGGAAGTGAGCTATTATTAGATTATATGTGCAAAGTCTAGACTTTTATTATATAACTAACTAAGATTAGTATAGAGGTATACTAGGGGTTTCCTTAATAAGCCTTAGCTCGAAAGTAATACCGTCTAAGGAATTAAGAACTATTAAAATTACGACTAAATATAGAAAGGGATAGTTAATAGGGCTAATAGAGGACCCGTAAAGCGCTCCTAATTAGGTAATAGTAGATAATAATAAAGACTACTTATCCTCTCGTTTAAGCTAGTGTAATAATTTTCAAAACCTACTAATAGATAATTATTCCAAGTATTTTTAAGAAATTACACGTTATCTAACGACTCTTATAAAGCCTAAAAGTATAAATAGAGCAGCTTTTAGGCAGCTAAAGAACGAGGCATTAAAGTATAGCGTGAGAGACTAATAACTATAGAAAAACTTAGATAAAATAAAGATTTATTCACTACGCCTAGTTATTAGTAATAAGGAGAAGAGGATAGATATTATCTAGGAGCTATATAATAAGACTAGCTATATAGGAAGAGAGAGCACCTACTATAGGATTACTATAAGATATTACTAGGAAGGATACTATAATAAGGTCCGACGCTATATTAGTAGTTATAAAGAATACTAGTATTAATTAAAGCTAAGGTAAGAAGAGGTACTATTTCTAATAAAAGTAGCCCTACTATTTTATTATATTAGGATTAATATTATTAAACTACTAGAAAGGGAAAGATATAACTATTTAGTAGTAGCGTAAGACGACTTCTCTAGCTAGGTTAAAGTAAAACCTATAAAATAAGTAAATAGTAGGAAAGTTATAAGGTTTATATAGGAAGACCTTATCTATCGGCACGGCTTATTTAGGAAATTAAAGGTTAATAGTAGGAGTGAGTTTAAAAAGGATATAATTAAGGAGCTAGAGAAGTATAGGATTTATAGAGTAGTAATATCCATATATAACTCGAAGGTAAATAGTATAATTAAATGAGGTTATTAACCTCTTATTACTACGCTTATAGCCTTAACTAATAGAGGGCGAAAATTATAGGTTCTATTTCTCTAATAAGTGCTATTTATAGACTAAATAACTATCTATAGGCTAATTAGCTTTATCCCCTTTTATATAGTCTATAGTAGAGAGGCTATACTTCTAATAGAGATAAAATATCTAATATAGAGGACGCTAGGCTAGGACGAAGTCCACGACTAATTAATACTCCTAGAACTTTAAGTAAGGTAATTAATAATATAGGATGAGGATATTAAGGAAGCTAGGCTAAAGAAGGACTAAAGGCGCTATAAAGGAAAGGAGAACTTTAATCTTAGATACTAGATTCGCCCTATATTAATTAAAGAAGGAGACCTTATCCTAGTGTATAATATTAAGTTAATTAACTAGGATATATTAAAGAATATAAAGCTATAATACTACTAGCGAGGACCGTTCTACGTAAAGAGGGTAAACTAGGAAAAGGGATACTATTCCCTTAAGGAGCTAGATAGTAGTGAAATCTATTAAACTTATACTAGTAACTAGCTTAAGTAATTTATATAAAGAGATAATTACTAGTATTCCCTAGAAGATGAAGTAAGTAATCTAACTAATCTTAGTACTAGGATCCTATTTAGAATAGACACTAAGCTAGAAGAAGAGGCTATTTAGAAATTCTATAAAAAGAATAGCGCTCTAGAGGTAAAGAGGGGCCCTAGAGTAATTATAAATCTACTTAGGTTATTAGAATCTAAGAAGGCTAAGTATGTGGTATTTTTAGACTCTAAAAATAAAGGATTAACTAAGGAAATAGCTAAGGGATTAGGGATAGAGTTAGATTAGCAATTACTACTAGATTTCTAAGAAATTTAGCCTACTACTCTTCTACTAAACTATAATAATAGTTATAATTCCCTAATTTTCGCTATTTTATCCTAAGTCGATTTTTATTATTAATTCTACCTTTACTATTAATTATATTCTCGTCTAATTAGACCCTAGTTATTAGTAAGTATAAGTACTACTAATAGACTATAGTGGTATATATCTAGAGGAAAATACTAAGTAGTTAACTACTAGTATTTAATAAGGAAGAGTAGTAGGATAGCGTACTTAAGTTATAAGCGTACGTGCTTATATCCGAGTTATAAATAAAGGATAGAGAGCTTAATAAATAAGTTCTTCTAGAGTTAAATATAATATATTAGAAGCGTACCTTCTAGTAAAAGCTACTATAAAAAGGGAAATAAGTAAGGTTAGTCTATACTCGACTTAGCGGGTCTAGAACTATAGAACCGGCTATATCCTACTTATAGAACCTATTTAAGGGACTAGCCACGTTTATATTCCCTTAACTAATAAGGACTATATAAATACTATTAATAAGAACGCTAACCCCTTTTACTATTATTATAAGTCTAATAAGAAAGGGCGATTAGGGAGAACTAAAGGTTACCTAGAGGAATCCACCCTTTAGATAAGTATAGATACACGATTCTATTTAGCTAGAAACCTCTATTATTACTAATAACTCCCGCTATTACTAGCCTAATATTATTAAAATCGTCTAGAGAACCCTAGGAGTACTTATAGAGAGCCTTCTTTACTATAAAGAAGTTCTAGGATTTATCCTAGAACCTTTTCTCTATAAAGAAATAAGCCTTTAGCGGCTATCCCTAGTAAACTAGCCTACGACGGTCTCTTAATTATAGTATTAAAGTTAATATCGCGAGTAGAGAGAGTGGTGTTATAAAGAGGGGGTAAGTACTTATATAGGGATTTTATTATACTACTCTTTTCTATTTAATAATATATTCTAGCCTAAAGCTTAACTAAGACTCCTAGAGTAAGCCTTATTATAAGCTAGCTTAATAAATAAAACTAACCTCTTAAGTTACTTTAATTAATACTATAACTATACTAGACTAGAAAACTTATAAGAGCTCTATTCGCCTCTTATTTATAACTAAGAGAGCTTACCCTAAGTTAAAGAGGTGAACTTCTAGTACTCCTTTATAATATTAGTTCTAAGCTCTCTAAGAGGGAACTACTTAAAGTAAGGAAAAGAAACTATAACCTTATTATTAAGACTACTCTTATTATTAAACTCTAAGGATTACTATTAAGAAAATCCTTTAAGAACTAGGATAGCGATACTTAGTAGAAGGATTAAGCCTTAAAAAGAGACTTAGTAGTAAAGAAACTAGTTAATAAGAAAAGAAAATCCTAATATAAGAGCTAGTATTACCTCTTAACTAGCTATACTATAATATAATTACTAGCTACTTACGGTGGCGTGAGAGGAGAAGGGGAGAGAGTCTATTTATATATAAGAAAGAGAGCTTAGAGAGATATAAATTAAGAAGGGGCAAATAGTAATTAAGCTATTAGCTCTATACTCTTCTTTACTTTATTTTTTTTTTTTTTTTTCCTTTCTACTTTCTACTTATATAATTACCTTTTCTAATATATATACTACTTTACCTTACTTCTAATTTACTTATATATTATATTACTTTTATATTTAACGAGGATATCTTATAATATATAAGGGGTTAGGGTATTCTATCTTTCTATTCCTTTATTACTTTTTTTTTAATAAAATTTTCCTTATTTATTTACTTATACTATATATTTACGTTATACTAGCTTTATTATTATTATAAGAAGTACTCCTATATCCTCTTCCCTTTTACTTTTCTATATTATAAAATACCTATACTTATTAGCTAAGCTAGAACTACCTTAACTTAAGGTTAGTACTCCCTACCTTAGTAAATCTTACTACTATACGCTCGCGTTACCTTTTAAGTCTATAATAGGTATAAAGATTAGATTTAGAAAAGATTTTTTATAGATTTAGAATACCTTCCGCGTTACTATTTTTACTTAATATTCTCGGAAAATCGTTACTTTACTATTATCTAAGGAGAAAGCGAGTCACGTGAAGCTAAAATTTTAATATTAAGTTAACTAAACTTTAGTAATAATATTAGTTCTATACCTTTAATTTATAACCTTCTTACCTTTAAATATATATATAAGTATTTATAATATTAAGTCTATAAGAGTAAGCTTCTACTAATTCCCTAGACTAAGTCTTAGCGCATATTAGTAATTTAACTCTTAGAGAAAATCGCCTAAAAATTAATAATATCACGGTTAAGAACCTTCGTAGTACGTGGAAAGTTATTAAAGTACTTAAACCCTAAGAAAAGGCTAAAGCTATTATAGTACTAAATATATAAATAATAGGTATTAAGAATAGTATAAATAAGACAATTTAGAACTAGTATTAAATAATAAAAGATAGATTAGTACTTAGTATTAAAGGTAAAGAATTAGAAAGATATATAAGAGATAATCTCGGATTTACTAGTATTATAAAGGAAATTAAAGATAAAGTTAGGGATTAGAATAAGAGAGTATTAAAACTAGCTATAATACTTTCTATACTTAGCTCTTAGCGCACTAAGGCCTTCTCTAAATTTATTACGAGTAGTGGTGCCCCTTTAGCTTATATTAGTAAGAACGCTATCTCGGAACTTAATCTATATCTAGCTATATATAAGATAAACGCTATTTATATAAGGGAACTTATTAGAATTCTTAATATATTTACCCTCTAGAGAAATTATAGTAAGCTAGAGTATACTAAAGAGCCCTTAATGCTAGGCGACGTGAAATAGGCTAGGAGTCTTATCTAAGAGGCTAGGAAGAACGCGTCTATACTATAAATTAATAAGCTAAGGAAGGAGGAACTTATTAGCGCGCGGATAACTTTTAAGAAGTCTAGAATCCTAGTATAGAGTAAATATAAGAGTGAATTATTTCTAGTATTTCTAGATAAGTCTTCCTTTAAGCTAATAATAATTAGTAAGAACTAAGCTAAGGCTAATAGCGGTAATAGAGAGCTTATAGAAGAAGAGTAAGTTAGAGAAGAGTAACCCTCTACTAAGACGCGTAAGGTAAAGAAGAGAATATATACTCTCCCTAAAGATACTTTAAATAAGGAAGTTAATAATACTACTAATACTATAGGATAAGAAAGAGTCGAAAAGGAGGTTACTAAAGAAGAGCTTATTAAGGAAGAGTCTCTAAAGAAAAAGCGTAAGGGTAATACTAGATAGTATCTTACCTTAAGTAGAGATAGGATATTATATATAAACCCCTATAAATATAAAATAAAGGCTAAATAGAAAGAAGGAGTTAAAAAGTAGGATAAGTAAGATTTTATAGTATACTACGCTATACTTAGTACTATTACGGAGATTATATACTATTAAGACTCCCCTTACTTTTCCGTTTCTTATAATTAGTATTATAAAAAGCTATATAAATATCTCTAGATCTTCTAGGAAGAAAGTAAGGAACTCGCCTTAACTATCTCTAAGATCTATTATTTAGTTAAGAATAGGAAGAGCTTTTATCTTATATAGATTAACCCTAGCACGCGTGGCTACTTCCTCGAGGCCCCTAAAATCTACTTATATTAGAAGGTAAAGATTATTAAAGACTACTTTATTTCTTAGCTAGTTCTTATTCCTAGTCTCCCGGATTCTTATCCTCCCCTATTTAACTATAGAAAACTTAATATATAAGTCTTAACTAGATTTTTCTAATAGTTTAAGAATCTTAGTATTATAGATTAATTAGTTTCTAAAGTTAAGATATTCTATTAGTATATATATAGAGATATAGTCCGAAAAGTTAGTACTTTACTAAATTCGTACTATACTCTAGTAGCTTAACTTATCTAGGCTAATCCCTTTATATAATATATTTATTATAAGTAACTTCTAATACGGCTTACCTTTTTAATAGCTTACCCTCTAGCTGTCCGCTACTATAATAAGGGTAATATATCTAAGGCGTTTTATATAAGAGACCCTAGTATTTTCGGAAATACTAACTTACTTTATAGTAAAATACTCCTAGATAGCCCTAAGAATAAGATTTCCTATATAGGTACTAGAGGAGGTACTTATCTTAATAATATTATTTTAAAGGCTATTAGAGAAGATAAGAGATTCTAGGATATAAGGAATAATAGTGAAAAGTTAGCCTAGATTAATAAATCCTACTCTAAGATTAATAAGAAAGAGAGATAAGGCTATATTCCTATTCTTAGGTAAGGAGATATATATATCTTATTAGCTAGGACCTTTACTAAGTATAGATTTAAAGATCTTCCTTATCCCTAGATCTTAGTTCTATTTACCTATATTACTATTAATAATAAGGGAGTTTATAAGAACTCTATTCCGTACTATAAACTAAAGGAAGCTTATATTTCGTAAACTATACTAAAGATTAGATATTTCTAGAGTATAGCTAGCCACGAATCGTATCCTAGAAGTATTAGCCTTAAAAATATTAGTCCTATATTTAATATAGTACGTGGATTAAAGAAGCTAAGTAATCCTATAGTACGTGCTAAGATTAAGTACTAGGTTAAGGCGAAGGATAATATAGAAAGAAGTAAGATAAGGGAGAAGTGGGTTATAGGTATAGTTAAGTAGTTTAAGATAGCGTTTAAGCTACTATAGGCTAAGGAGATAAAGCGATTTAAAGGTAATAAGTCGTACTTCTAAAGCTTAAAGTCTTAGGAGGCACCGCCTATAGAGGATCCTAAGATTATTACTATTTCGGATAATAACTAATTACTTAAGGATAAGTAATAATATATAAGGGGTCGGATATAGTACAGCTAAGAGTACTTATAGGATTTCGTTAATTTTTCAGTTCTTTCCTTAGCAAGTATCACGTGCGTAAAGTCTAGCCTTAGCTCATATGACCTTACCTTTATATAAGAGCTTCAGCTCACTCTTAGTTTAGAGGAGATAACCTTCTTTCCTAATAATAAGACTTTATATTCGACTTTATCCTTTGACTTTACTTCTACTTTATGTGTTTTATCGTTTTTACCTTACTTAGTATTCTACGTATAAAAGTATAAGGGATTTTGCTTATTATATTTCCCCCCCTATACTAGTCGTATGAGAGGAAAGGAGTAGGTGAAGTAAGTAAGGCCTAGAGACTCTAATTCAATATTAGATTTCAATAAAAAGTACTTTGCTTTAATAATTTTCATAGTGTTTTATTATAGTTATTAATAATATTAATAGAAGGATTAGAGGGCTTAAATATAAGGTTTTCTACGCCTTATAGTTTTAGCGTGCTTTATTAGCCGTATTAACTCTAACCTTCTATACTTAATTACGTAACTAATTATAGTCTATTTTTAATAATTTTAAATATATAATTTACGCTAATCTTTAGAGAACTAAGTAAAAGCTACTATTATAATAATTATATTATTAGTAGTTATGAAAATTTTATAAATTCATTAGGCTATCTATAGTACTAGAAGCCTCGCTTAGCACTAGGGCTAAGCCGAGCACAATTATACAACTGCTAATTATATACACTCTAAACTCACTTTATAATTATTAGCTACGCTTTAATTATAAATAGAAAGAGGCGGATTCTAGCTTTTATTAATACTTGAAATTACCTAAAACGGTTTAGAAATAAGTATAGAAATCTAGCATATATAGAGGGTTAAATTATAGGCCCTATAACACGTGTGCGTTAGAAGCGAGCCTATAATATCTAATAATATTAATAAGTAAGCTAACGCCGCATTTACGTACTACTAATATATACTCTAATAAAAAAATATATAAAGATTATATCCTAAAAGACTATACTCTCAGGTATATTACGTATAAAAAACTAGCTTTAAAATATAATTTTTACGTAGGTAATTACGAAGTAATTCTAGGGTGGAATTGTAAGGCTAATATAGTAGGAGCTTAAAGCTATATTTTTTTTCTATTAGAGCTTCTTCCTTCCTTTACTATTAATACTATTACTCTCTATTAAAATTATAACGATTTCTTAAGCTCTTTAGGAGTCTTATTAGGCTTAGATTAAAGAGCTTTATTACAATTAAAAGTTCCCTCTATATAAAGTATAATCCTTAATAATTTCTACTTATAACTTTAAAACTAGTATTAAAACGTACTATTATTAGCTTATTAAGTAGAAGGCTACTAATACTATTCTAAAGTCGAAAAGATTTAATTAGTATCTTAATACTCTTCTAATCTCCCTAATTTAGCTATTTTAGTATTATAACTATACCCTAAAACGTATACTCTATTAACTTTAAACTAATTTCGGCTTTACTAATCTTATTAGAGGTGCCCTTATATAGCTCCGCGAACGTTATATTAAGCTACTATATAGGTATAAGGTAATGGAATATATGGATTTAATTTAGGCAATATGAAACTTTATCCTTAAGTAAATAAATAGTAGTTAAATAGTATAATATAGTATTAATAATATATATAACTAGGTACGTGTAAACCTACTAACCTTCGTCTCACGCGTAAATATATAAAAGATCTTAGATATCCTTAATAGTATAGGCCTTATGAATCGTAGACTAAATAAACGTTAATAGCGAAGGAGGTTCTTAGTTAGGGGACTAAATTAGGTCTAGTTAGTTAATAGGCATAATAAGCTAGTATAATACGGCTTCTAGATTTATAGTATTATTAATAGTTACTCTCGATATATACTCTCTTACTATATTAGCCTCTTAAATTATATATAAGTATTAGTTTAGAAGTTCTATATTAAGTATGTTTAATAATTTAGAATCTCGGAGTTAGTAAGGTCTAATAAAGGTATTAAAACTATTCTTATATATGCTTCTCAAGTAGCCCTATAACTATTAACCAACGTAACTCTTAGCTTTAAAAAGTGCTTTATTTTCGGTCTATTAACGAAGAACTAATAGATTAAAGCTTAGTAGAATATACTCGCGAATAGGCTCATAGAGGGATAGAAGTAATTCTTTATTAAGTTCAATAAAGTAAGAATATTCGATTAAGAGTCTATTTATAATATAATCACTATATAGTATATCTATATAGATACTCTTAGGGAGTAAGTCAAGAACTTCATATACTTTTATAATATTTATATAATCCGTAAGTAGAAGTAGCGGGATTATATTATTCCTTCTAGAGTTCTAGAGGACCTCTACTTCTTCTATAATAGCGCGCCGGACTATAAGATAGTCCCTAAAGGAATTACTAAAGAGATACTCTCACGGATAGAAGCGGATCTAGAAATATACGACGAGGACGTTTACTAATTAATAGAGATCGCGACTCTTTATAACTTCCTCTTATATAAAGGAGGTATTAAATATAACCTCTCCGAGATTACTTTCGAACTTAATTAGTCTCACGTCTTTACCTATAACTTCCTCCAAATAGCGCTTCGCGGTTAGGAGAAGTATCACGATATCTTAGTCGAACTTCTAAATATAGAACCTTCCTAGGGAGGAATATACGCGCTTATAGAGCTCGTAGTAGAGGCAGAACGCTAATAGATAGAGGCTATTTAATTAAATCAAAGCCCTAAAGATATACTAGATAGGGACGCTATTAGTGAGGGAAGCTTTAAGAGTAATAGGGATAAGAGTAATAAGGAGGAAGGGGGTATATTAGACGATATAAGAGTATAGTTTTAGATAGTAGAATCGCCGAAAAGGGTAATTAAATAATTCTTAGGCGGTATAAGAATCTAAATACGTTTTTAGGCGTTTTTAGCTCTCTCTAAGAGTTATATTTAGATGGAAAAATCGGTGGCTATTACTAGAAAGACTATAAATTTTTAATTACGACGATACCTAGCTTTAGAGTACTTCTAGGGCGTTTTCAGGGCCTTTCAGGCCTCGGGGCCGAAGTACTTTACCAAAATCGGCATTTTGCCATTTCATCATTTTGCCATTTCAACGTTTTGACCACTTACCCCCTAAAATCACACCGTAAACGCCACAGTCCAAGTCATGAACCAGTGGTTGACGATGTACCAAAGGTTATGCGTCGCAAGGTCCGAGTCTAGCCAATTATTGCACTCCTGCCAAAGTATATGCAGCCACAAGCGAGACAAATCAAAACGTCAGACAGTAGGTCCTGCAAGGTCCTTGTCAATTGTCACACCGAATTGGAGAGAATGCACTGTTGAACTGTCGTGTAACCCCAGATCATGAAGCCGAGCGAATAGTCGTTGCAGATTATCAAACGTCAGAGAGGTTAGGTAGGCCTGGCCTGGAAAAACATTGCCTAACGAGCCTGGTGTGGCTGGTCTGTGCTCCACAGGGCATTTTCCGAGCCTCGCCAAACCTCCTTCAGGGCTCAAAATCTGAGAGTTATAACTATCACTTCAAAAGTTTAAAGCCACCAAGACACCTATAATTCCCAAGTTATGTTATATCACAATAAAATTAGATGAATTATACTTTGATTAATTTATATTATTGTTTTTGGGAATTTGAGACTTTTTTTAGGTGTAAAATCCCCTGTGGAGCACAGACCAGCCACGCCAGGCTCGTAAAAAATAAAATTCGCGACAAAATAGGATTTTGATCTGAGTTTGAGGAACGTTGCTTTACGAAGTAGAATGTAGACTGACTTCTTTCGTGCGCCTAACTGAAGGGAGCTGTGAAACGAGCCTTCGAAGAGTAAGATGGTGACTTTGGATCTCTGGTCGTTAAGGAGAATCTTACTAAATTGAGAGAACCCCATATCAGAGACATATAACCTCAGTGCAGTACCTTATAGTAAAATAAAGCATAACAAGTAGAAAGCAGTGGGGCAGATCTTACCTGGCATAATATAGCAGGCACGAAAGAATCCTATGAGAGAGTGGGAAAGGTAGTACTTTTGCCATAAGCGTTACAGGCTATAACCCTTAATTGCAGAATGGTACAAGTAAAGGGATTGAGAAATGAGATTGTCCTTATCTATGCTATTGACTACTTAATAGGTGTTATCCTTCCCAATAGCCTCGTGCACGCGGCGAGAGAGTCCGCGATTGGGCGCATAAAAACCAAAATCCACGGGTTAAAGGCCGTCACGCGAGGAAGTATATTAGCTGGATGGGCGGACGATCGCGCAGAGGTGTGGAAACGGGAAATTCGTGGATCAGGATACGATTCTTGTTGGGCATGCCTATAGCATGACTTAGATGTTCCGAGAATGGTAAGATATACACTCGAGTCGTGGACTCTACTATTTGGGCGAGAAACGCAGTTGAACTTGCAGAGACTTCGGAGACAACTTCTTGGTTTAGAGAGTCGAAATAACAAGTGAGGGTTGTATAATTATTTAGAAGACATGTTAGCTAAGGAAGGTTGCTTTACTGTGCACCTAAAACAAGCACAAGACTATAGGTACCTTTAGTTGGGGCTAGGAAAATGGAATTGACGCAGGAGGAGAAATAGAGGGAAAAGGTAGGGTGGAGATTAGCAAAAAGGAGAGTAGAGGCAGGGATGTTAAAAGTGGTATGGTGAGGATAAATTCAATAAAATAGAGATCCTATGTTAGTCAGATTATTGGCATATTGCTAAGGAATACAGATAGTCTTATTTAATTATCAGGTATAATCCACGCTCGGATTAGAGAGCTACTAGTTGTGGTCACCGTAGCTGCGGTATCAAATTCTTTGCGTAAAGATCTAAGCTTTTAAAGTTGGAAAGAGAAATTCTTAGAATCTATACTTCTTGTATAGGATAAGGAAGTTTTAGTCTAATCATGAGATCGTTGAATTTCATGCGAATCTAAAGACGGTCTACGCACCTAGCCTGTAAATGCAGCAATTGCTCCTCCGTCCCCTTTTCCGTCCCGGATCCCCGCCTTAGATACCATTAGAATAGAACCATATGTACAAAACTCCCCTTCCTCCCCCATCCATCTACACATACAAAGAACCCTCCTCAAATCATCACAACAATAGCATTCCCACAGCAAACGCCACAACCCCCACCATCCCCACCCTAACACCCAAACCCGCAGCACCCCCAAGACTAACAGCCCCAACCTTAAAAGCCGGCGTATAATTCCCCGCAACAGGCGTCGCGTCCGTCGTCCCATTCCAGCAATACCTCTCAAAGCACTGCGTACACTGATCCGGGACCTTCATCCCCGTCCTATCGAAACTCCTCGACAGCGCCGCACACGCCATGCACGCCGGCCACTGCGCATCCAAGGTACCGTTCCCTAGCGTCGCGACTTCGTATCCGTTGCGGATAATCGCGTCCCGTTGAGTGTCGTTGTATTCTGGGTCGAAGGTTGAGACGTTGCTTAGTGTTATATAGGGGGCGTTTGGGAGGTAGACGATTAAGGGGGCGGGACCGGTGATGTTTGAGCTGTTGCAGCCGAAGAAGGTGGGGCGGTTGTTGAGGCCGAGGTTCACGAAGGTGTTTTGGTCGGGGATGGAGGGGAAGGCGGTGCCGTTTTCGATGGTGTTGTTTAGGGAGCGTTGGTAGGTTGCTACTAGGGAGGTGCCGTTGGGCCAGTTGTAGGTTGTGTCTGCGGAAGAGTCGACGGCGAAGATCACGTCTACGTGGCGCTGGGGTTGGATGAGCGGGTAGAGGGGGATGTTTTGCCCGTCTTCGCCGCCGTCTACCAGGGTGAGTTGTTGAGAGTCGAAGTTCCGGTTTGTAGCGTTGTTGTAGCCGAGGAAGGGATTCGGTTGCCATTGGGCGATGTCGTTGTTGTCTTCGCCGAGGTCGTTGAGGAGATCAGTGAAGATGTTCTTGAGGGTTTGTGGGATGGCGGTGGTGTTGATTTGGAGGAGGAATTGGTTGAAGAGCGTGGAAGAGGTGCCCATTACGAAGCCCGCTTGGTCGAAGCCTTCGACGCAGGAGCCATCTGAGGGCACCACGCCCCCGGAGAAGTTGGATCCCACGTATTGCAGCGGTGCAAAGCCGTAGGTTGTTGGATCCCAGGAGCCGAGCTCGAAGGGGTTGAATTCGTAGACGGTGCTGTTGAGAGACACGATTGTAGTTCCTGGGGTACGCCCGTCTGAGACTAGGAACGGCATAGGGATGGACCCGGATTGGAAATTGGGTTCGAGGGCAATGGAACTGAAAGTGTAAGATGGGCCGCCGTTGGTGGCATTCACAAGTTGGTAGGAAAGAGCGCGGCCCCAGTAATCTGTAATGGAGGTGTTATAGCCAGCATCCTCTTTCGTGGACACTTCGTCTTGGATGGTCGAGAAGTAGCTGGCTGTGCTCAGAATCTGGATCCCATCTGAGGCAGGTCCTTCGAAGATGCTGTTGCCGAACTGCCAGACTGAGCTACCCTTTGAACCATCGCGCAGGTCTTGCACACTGCTGAAGTTGTTTGTGTAGATAGAGCCAACCAACCATCCGCCCCCTGACAACCCAGCAACGTAGGTGGCTGCTTGAAGCAGCCCCCCTATTTGCCCTGTATTTGTGGCATTGTTCGTGCGGTTGTCGGCTGCTGCGAGGAAGCCTGCACCGTTCATCAAAGCTCGATATCCACCCCCAGAGACCGCAAGGCCAATATTCGGTACGGCAGAGACATTATTCCTAATGCCATTCATGTAGGATGTTGCATCGAAGCCGGAGATGTTCATTCGCGAGAGCCATGAAGTCATGGGGTCGAGAGTGTAGTTTCTCCTTAATTCCAGCCATGATGTCTCGTTCGGCGAGAGGGAGGAAGCTTTTCGGATCGTCGGTCGGTTTGCGGGACAATCGACTGGCTTTGGTGCGTAACCTCCTGACGGAGAGTTCGGCAATGCTCGCTTCAATGCTGTTAAGGGACCAGCGAGAGCTTCAGCTGCGAAAACTTCTGGCGATGGATTTCGAGCGAGAACGATTGTGTTTGCTTGGAATATCAGTACGGTTGAAGGATACTTAGGGGGGGAGAATTACCTCCGCACAGGGTAAGTGATGCGGCGCAAGCCGAAACCGCTGCGAAGAGTTTCATGGTGAGGTGAAGTGTCTACTGGAACTTCGAAGAAGTAGAGAAACTGCGAACAAATTCCTCTACCTCAACTCACGATTCACTTAGAACGAAAACGGGGAGGGGTATTTGAATGGACGAGGTCCTCAAACACTATGACGCCAGGAAGGGATTTAGGCTGTGAATGACGGAGACAGGCCTCGGCGGGAGATCGCCCACGGGCCCCTGACCAATTGAGGAGTGCTCGGACTGCCAACTGCACAACACTGCGGATTGATGTTCGTGGGTTTGATGTTGCGAAATAAAAGGGATAGTGGGATCGATCGAGAGCTCGACAAGAGAGGTGAATATGGGAAGTACAGTCGAGACTTGCCGCCATTCTGGTCATACTTTAAATAGACCAGCTCACTCATTCCTCTGTCTGAAGTGATCCAGCAGGAGGCAAACGGCTATCTCGGTCCAGCTCCTCCCTCAGTCTTCGCTCGTCCTTCTTACCTGAGCACGCGCCAGAGGAGCTGAAATTTCCGAGCGTAGACTTATGCACACTTTGTGCATGCGTAGCAGGGCGCAGTCTTCTAGGGCAAAGTTTAACATGTGGTCGTCCAGGGAGGCGTTTCCAGGCCTGGTTAGCCCCATCTTGGCAGCGTTTATGATCTACGTCGCATTGCGTGCAGCTGCACGCCGGAGACGACGCCGTGGGTGATGGCAAGACGAAAGAAGGAAAGTTGACAAGAGAACCCGCCGCATTATCGATCCAATGAAGGTGTTCTTCTCGCAGTGTACGATGGTACGATAATGGAAAAGAGGGAAAAGAACCCTCTCCGCCACATCTGCGTACTGCAAGCCACTCCCGCCCCGGGATCTTCGGAGTCTGAAACCTGCAGCAGCACGTGATCTGGTGGACCCGGCGAACTGGATACCAATTGGAGAAGGCTGGATGCTGAAAATTGCCTTTGCTGGGACATGGTCGCGTGCACTGCCATCAAGGAGTTTGAATAGACTCGGTGTTAAGGGAGGAATCGGGGGAAATACTTTGTGCTCGGGTGCTAGTGCAGCCGACATCCGAGTCCATGCTCAACCGTGCTCAACATGCTCAAGACCTGCTTCAACCTCAATGTCAGCGTCCTCCTTGAGGAGCTACATTCGCATATATCAGTTCGACACGAGCTGCAAGGCGCTGACAGCAAAGTTGTTTGCGATGTTAACAACCTCGACGCGTCGGTTATCTTGTAATCGGTCATGGTTCAGTGAGAAACACTCCAAGTTTTCCGGTGCAATCCACACTCAGGGTGATGGATGGAAATGTTCGAAGACCCTCCGGAATTGAAGGATGCCGACAGTGATTCTTCCAGATGCCAAGGCCCTGTGATATATTGTTTGAGGTGCTGTACTCATCTGCATGCTGTAGTGTTGTGAGATTGAGTCCTGAATCGAAGAAGTGGGGCAAGCTGAAAAGGCATGTGACCAAGAAGTGACTTTCAACGCGACGTTCCTCACGATGGTTGGAGTTGTATCATTTGGCTAACATGAGCGCGTAAAATCCAAACATAAGAACATAAGATGAATCTGCTGTGAAGTGCTGTTGTAGATCTGCACGTGAGATGAGAATGGTGGGGATCATCGCTTGTTGGCATGGCAACTCAGCCAAGGATTTGATGCGAAACCCAAGTCAACAAACACCACTTCTAATAAACAACGACCATCGACATCGCCCAACGACAACCACCATCGCGTCAATGCAAATTGCCTGTTGCATTGCTTCAATCGCCTTTCATCCAATTCTGTCATCATCATGAACGACCAATCCCCACCAAAGCGGGTTACGCGCGCCCGAGCGGCTGCCAAAACAACAGACACCGGTGTCAAAACCACCAAGATCGCGACTGCTGCCTCGAAGGCCAAAGTTACTCGAAGCGCATCAACGACTAAACGAAAGACCAGAGCAGACGATGTTCACGAAGACGAAGAACAACCAGACCCCGAACCCATAATCGAACCAGAACCAAAGCCGACTCGCGGCAGAGCGAAGAAAGTCGTGCAGCCTGAACCAGAGCCAGAAATGGAGGAGGAAGCTCCAGCTCCTCCTCCAGTCAAGGCTACGCGAGGCAGACCGAAGAAGGTCGTTGTTGAGACGCCGGCCCCCGAGCCTACACGATCTACACGCGGCCGTGCGAAGAAAGTCGACCATCCGGAGGAAGAGCCCGTCGTCGTCGAGGAACCTCCGAAGAGAGCTCCCCGTGCGAAGAAAGTTGACCTTCCGGAAGAAGAACTCGTAGTGGTTGAGGAACCAGCGAAGAGAGCTCCCCGTGCACGTGCTGCGCCAAAGGCGGCACCAAAAAAGACGGTCACATTCGAAGAGCCAGACAAGGAGAACATTGTCCCACAAGAGATCAATGCAAAGGGCAAGCCGGAAACCGGCCTTCGCGCCAAGCCTGTCCGCAAGCCAGCAGCAACTACGACCCGTGCTACTCGTGGCAGAGCCAAGACTCTTACTGAAGAGAAGCCTGAGAGACAGTCTCCCCTCAGTCCAAAGAAAGCCACACAAATTGCGACAGCCAAAGAGTCTGTTTCTGAGGATGAGCTTGCTTCGAATGAGAAGACCCCAATGAAACCTCTCTCGAAGAGCCCAGTAAAGCCACCCGGAAGCATCTTCGGAACTGCAAAGAAGCTGGACTTCTCCACATCCATCACCGTGAACCGGATGACCACGCAAGATCTCTCAGGCTCTGTCATGGGCAGTCCAGCACGCCGACCTCCACAGTCGCCCTTCAAAGAATCTATGAATGGTTCCCCGCAGAGAGTGCCATTGGGTGGATCAATGCTGCAATCACCCTTCAAGCCATCCTTCCCGGCACCCAAGACCATTCCAGCGAATTCGCCATTCAAGGCCTCACTGCTCGGATCGCCAGCTCGACGTCCACAATCACCAACAAAGGTTGCAGAGACCGGCTCTCCAAGCAGGTCTATGAACAATGCATCATTGTTCAATGCAACACCACGGGCAAGCACATTTAAGATCTCGAGGTTTGCCACCCCGAGAACCTTAACAAAGAGTGCTGCACGACCTGGACAAATGCTTCCACCGAGTGCGAGGGGTACTTTGCCAACCGGTAGTCCTGGAGCCTCCGTCAACGATGCAGATTCAACGATGCAAGTTGCGCCCAGTCTTTCATTCTCCGGAAGACTGTCATCAATCATGCCCCGTGACGTTGATCCGACTTTCACAACTTCCGAATCAATTCTCGAGGAGTCAACAGAGATGCCTATCGTTACTGAAGTTGAGCCTGTTGAAGACCCGATCGTGGTTGATGACCCGTCGCACTCAATTGTCGTCGAGGATCCTATGGATGCCCAGAGTACCACTCCACCAGTATCACCTCCACGCCACAGCACAGGAGCTTTTGGCCTCCGCCAAGATGATGAGAATCCATTCCAAGACTCAGATTCCGAGGATGAGCTTGCATCTGGATCACCAAGATTCTCACCAGCTCCACTTTCTTTCAAAGATATTCCTCGGGGCTTTTCAGCTTCACCTGCTACCCCGACCCCATTCTCTGCCATGGTGAAGACACCGAGAACAGCCGCTACTCAACGATCTGCTCGTCAACAAAAGATTGGATTTACTCCTCTCGCAACACAGCTCAGTGCTTGGATGGCTGCCAGCCCCGAGAAATCCGATGCTGGTTCAGATGGCGAACAAACTCCGCAAGCACAGCATGCGATCCCTCAAGTTGAGCCTTCTCCATCCAAGAGCACATTCTTTGAGGACGAGATGGTGGTTCGTGACGAACTTGTCGCTGCACCAGAGCCAGCTTCGATGGAGCCCGACATCATCCAGGAGAACTTCGAGGCTGTCGAACTTGATGAGGAAGACTTGGCTCTTGCTCATGAAGCAGATGAGATGTCTCTTCTCGAACCCGATGAAATTGCAAATCATGTTTCAGAGGAAATGTTCGAGACGGAGCCAGTTCCCGAGGTGGAAATGATTGTTGAGCCGGTAGCTGAAGACCTGGTTGAGACAGAAATATTCGAGGAAACTATACCCGAGCCCGCTCTATCAGAGGCCAGTCAAGAATATGGTGATGAGAATGCCATTCCTATCGACCCAGCACTTCTCGCTCTTTCAGCACCTCAACCACCTGCTCCGGCATATGCAACTCCCAAGCGTGTGCTGTCCGAGAGAGTCTTTCACACGGTATCGAAGGTGCCTCTCAAGGCTCCTGCGGAAGTCACTCCAATGAGACCCTCGCCGAAAAAGCGTAGTGCCAGCATCTCCAAATTGCCCGTTCAAAGACCAACCAGCAATCTTGCTCGCAGCAATACGGTGATCTCTTACTCTCCATCAAAGAGCACACCACGAGTCACCTTCCAGGAGCAACCTTCTGATATTCCCATGCAAGAAACAGTTTCTACACCTTCCAAGCCACAGATGACTACATGGTCAACAATGGGCACCCCGGCTCGTACGCCTCGTCGTGACCTCAATACCGCTCTTCTGAAAGGTGCTGTTGTTTTCGTCGATGTTCACACTACTGAAGGTGCAGACGCAAGCACCCTCTTCACTGAGCTCCTCACACAAATGGGTGCTCGATGCGTGAAGCGATGGGACTGGAACGGCAACGGCGAAGAGACCTCTAGCAAGGTCGGCATCACTCACGTCGTGTTCAAAGATGGTGGAAAGCGCACATTGGAGAGAGTAAAGGAGACGAATGGCGTCGTCTCATGTGTTGGTGTTGGCTGGGTTCTTGAGTATGTTCCGTCCACTCTTTTCCATGAATAAACTAACAGATTTACAGCTGCGAGAGAGAAAACAAATGGATCGAAGAAACCTCCTACCTCGTCGACACAGCCATGGTCCCACGAGGCGGCCACCGCCGACGCAAGAGCATGGAACCCCGCGCGCTCGCCAACCTAAACGGCACCCTCGTGCCCTCCACCCCCGGCCGCACCTCCACATCCCCCACAAAAGAATTCACCTCAGGTCTAAACTTCTCCAGCAAAAAAGGCCGCCGCGAATCCGTAGAATGGGTCCGCTCTCCCTCTTCCTCCACTCCGGAACTCCCACAAGACCAAACCCTCCTCCTCTCCCCCATCCCCGCCACCCCAGCCCCCGAAGCCCTCTCCTCCATGTACACCGACACCGGGCTCTACGGCGACGCCGAGACCCCCGGCGGGCAGACACCCTACTTCCTGCACAAGGAACAACTCGTGCAAAAAACTGCCCCAGCTGGACGCCGCTACGTTGATTCTGAGCAAGAAGGGGGAATGGGATTTGAAGGTGGTAAAGGGTACCGAGGGTCGGGAGAGGGAGGTGAGATGGCCTGGTTGGGGTTGAGCGAGAAGAAGGATGAGAGTGTGATGATGAGGCTTATGGCGGCGAGGAGGAAGAGCCTGCAGTTTGCGCCGAAGGTGGGGAGTCCGCTTGCGAGGGGGGAGTTGTTTTAGTTTTGTTGTTTTAACTTGCTTGGTGTGGTTTGGTTTGGGCTTGGAGGGAGAGGAGGGAGAGGGGGGAATGGTACATATATATATGCGGTGGTGGAGTTGTTGGTTTGAGTGGGGTTGGAGTTTGTTAGTTTTTTGTTTTTGAATTGAGTTTAGTGAGTGTTGGATTAAATTGTCAATATATCTTGTTGTCAACATTAGTTTCCACGCGCACCGCATCTTGATGTTCCATGTTTGACATTGCGTGCTGTTGAAACTGTAGAGCGTGCACAGCTAATGAACTTCTAGGAAGTTGACATATCCACTGAGCGGTTGGGAGAAGAGGTAAGGAGTTTATTAACGAACCTGCGATGGTGGGTCTGTGCTCTACAGGGCATTTTGCACCTAAAAAAAATCATTAAGTTCTGAAAAATAATAATATAGATTAATGAAAGTGGAAAATATGTAATTTAATCGCGATGTACGATAATTTGGGAATTCTAAACGCCTTAGTGGCTTTAGACTTTTTAAAGTCATAGTCACGACCATGGATTTTTAGCCCTGAAGGGGGTTTGGCGAGGCTCGGAAAATGCCCTGTAGAGCACAGACCCACCATCGCAGGTTCGTAAGACTGTGTTGCACTTTTAAACTCTAAAGTCGTGAAGGTAGGGGCACGGCAACGTGCTGCCAGGGTGCACATATAGCCTATTACGTGAACTAACACGTTGGTTCCTGAAATTAACAAAGCAGGCTGGAGTGAGGCCTCAACCTCAGGCGTGCAAGCCCAGGGAATTGAACAGCTGGACCTTATCACTACGTGGGCGAAGGAGTCCCCGCGTACATCTTCGGCTGGGACAAAAACGAATCCCCGCCCAAAACCTTATGGGTGTTAGACGCCAACCCCGAAGCATACGTTAGATATTTCGCAGCAGTATGTGGTATTTTTCGTCCATGAGTCAAGCGTGGCTGAAAGTATGTGATAGGGTACGAGCACGAAGTACTAAGATTAGATGATAATCAGACGATAGTCACGAAGATCGCGTTTCGAGAATGGGGGAGTAAGGAGGAGAACTTGAGGGCTAAGGAGGAGGAATTGGATCTGAATAGGCTTGGGAAGAGAGAGTCCGAGTTGGTGGAAGAGAGGAAGACGTTGAAGAGGTTGAAGAGTGAGTTTAGGGATGGAATGAAGAGTATTTGGGCGGCGCCGCAGTGGAAGTTGGGTATTATTGAGAGGAATGGGGTGAACATGGGGAAGGCGGCGAGGGAGGGGGCTTGGAGAATTTGGAGGAGTGCGTGTAGTATGAGTGTGGTTCATCTATGTATTCGTAATAGGTAGAGTTCTATTTCCAGTGCCAATATTGGATTCTGGATGTTTCTCTCCGATGAATGTATTTCCTCATCAAAGACATTACTTCTCTAGTTCGATGCAACGATCTCTTATTTGCACTTTTATTTGGACGTGCTGCGAAACCTCATAACTGCCATAGAATCAAAACATGTTGTCGTCAGCTAATTATATTTCCTTCCATTCTAGTCGTAATCTTCATCATAGTACTCCTCTATCCAAGCACCAGGCATAGCTCGCTCGGGATGGTTGATCATTCCCCAGAAATCCATGAAGTATGCCTCCATCACGGGCGCAAACCAAATACCCCAGTCATCTGGGTTAGGACCGTAGGTGAAATTGATTAATCGTAGTTTAGGTGTCTCCCTTGATGCTAACCAGTAATTCGAGTTTTCATCTGTATATCGTGCGCCTTCGTCTTCGTCTTCATTGTGCCAAGCGTCTTCCCATTCCTTGTCTACACCTACACCTTTCTGAACTCTCTTTTCCCCTTTCCCATACTCAACCAAATCAACCCCTGAATTTTTGAGCTGAATAAGCCATACATTCAATGGCGAAGGTATGGTCACTTCTGTTGAGATTGACATATACCATCGATGGCGAAAAGGGGAATTAGTCAAATATCCATCCAAGACCTCGAGCATTGGTGTCCGCCCAAAAGGAGTCAATGCGTGTAGATAGGAGCCACCTTTGATCAAATCGGTGATGTATTGGAGGAGGTCATCCAATTTAGCTCCTTGGCGTTGATATAATTGCGAGAGAAGCTCGCCTAGATTAGTTGCAGCGTTGTGAAGTAATGACTTTTGCGTCGTATTCCTTGTACAGGAGATCAACTCCTCCAAGTCCCTTTTCCCTAGGATTGTTCGGACCAATCCTGCAATATCAGGCTGAAAAGGCACCCCACTGATGCCAAGGATGAAAGGGGCAAGCTCGTCCAAACTTCGCTGCTCATATGTTGAGTTAGAAGCCTGCAAAATCCAAACCAGCGTTTCTACCTGGCCACTGAAGTTCTTCCAGAATGATCTAATGCCTTTCTGGGCATAGTCAGCAAATGGATCCAGAATTTCCACCTCTTTGGCGAACAATTGTACAATATCTAGATCATGCGTGGGGGTTGGGTTGGAGGGATCATCCATGCCTATGCATGCTGCGACCACGGCTGACCTGTGTGAAGTTAAAGGCGGCAAAATGGATATTACATGGGAAATTACTCCCAATGAGATACATTCGGATCTGCACCTTGGTTTCGCAGGAATCGGCAAGTTTCCAATTGTCGAGAGTATGCAGCGGTCTGAGTACCATTAGCTCAATTACCTGTGCTTTCGAAAATGATTCAATTGACACTAGGTATTTACAGCTTACATCAAGAAGAGTGAATCCAGACATATTGCGATCAAACGGCGAGGCTTTCCTTGAACTAAACAGTTTTTGGATGCTGACAATGTCTCCATTATCAACCATACTGAACACTGGAGCATCATGGGGAATGACATTATAGAGACGGATGTTGAAATCCCAGCCAGCTCGAGATTGATAAATTTCTATTGAGCGGGACATTCCAGAAAGCCATTCTGGGGTCTGAAATCGAGCTCTCAGTTTTGTCTCCTGTTTCGATTCTCGCTTAATATTCTCATGTTCATGATCAGGTTGACCATTTGGACTCGAAATTCCGACATGAGAAGGAGACTCTGTCTCAGGCGTTGAATATACTCGTCGGCTGGTCATTTGGCAGATTTTAGAAGACAGAATAGTGTTTGTGGATTCTGTGACGATCACTCGAAGCTGCTGGAGCTCATGTTGGTGAGCTTTGGCCCAGTCGTGGTGGGCTTGTCGACTGCCTTTTTGCAATTCCCTGTTGGCCACAGTAAGCTAGAAACAACGATATGAAGAAATAGCTGCATAATCGAGCATATATTATACATAGTCTCTAACGTGGCGGTATAGAAAACGAGAACTTACACAAGGTACACCTGGTTACGAAGCATCAACATTGACTGCGCCGTTCTCAGTCTCTCGCGTAACTTTGCAATCTCCTCTTTCTTCAACACTGCCTTCATGCTCCCTGCATTCCTTCTTTTCTGTATCCCTGCCTCTGCATGTCTCACCACAACATCCAAAATGCCTACGGCCTTCCTACAGACCTGGATGGATCTCGACCTAGCCTCGGTCCCTATTTCAGGCTCTGGCTGATTCGACTTGGTGGTCTCGAAGTCAGAAAGTACAGAGCTGAGTGTCTCGATTTCCTCGATCAGGTGCTTGATCTCCTCTGGTGCGTCTTTGACTGAGTCCCAGAAGCTTTTTAGTCGCATAATGCTGTCCCCAATTTGGAAGGCCAATGAAGCTATGCCGAGGCCGCTTCCTGAGAGCCCGATGTCTGCCATGGTGTAGATGGCCGTTCGGATTCAAATGAGTCGGCAGATTAGCGCCTCTGCGAGAAGGTGCCACTTAGAGTTAGTTGGAGGTGATGGAACTTGGATGACAGCTCAACTGGCGATACAAGAGTGAAAAGATGGGACGATAAAAACCCAAACGCAGTTGGAAAAGTCAGCCTGGGCGCAGAGTTACACAGCCCCAACGTCATGCGGCCATGGGGATCTGCCTCGCTACATGACCCAATGGTCTGTATCGCTCAACCCACCTTCTCAGAAATCTTTGTGATAGGGCAGTTAAGCCATCGATGCATTGACTCGCTTGATCCCGAGCCGGATTGCTTTTTGGCAAGCCCTAATGCGAGAATTCCATAGAGTCAACAAAATTCAGATGATTATATGCAGAATAAAGGATTGCAGACTATGTGTTCTTTCCGATGCACACAGGTGAAGCTTTCAATGCACCAAATGACCACGGAAATAACACACTCAGGAGAACCATCCCTAGTCTCCCGCGTCATCTCAATCCATTTGTCCTCCAAACTCAATATCCTCCTCTAGTTGCTCAGCAATGGCAGCATGCTTCGGCTGCAGTGTTACAAAGCAGCGCTCCGTTGGACATCTCACACTCAGAATCGCACACTCCACATTTGTCAAGTCCTTCAAAGGATCCAAAACCCCGCACTCGAGCCAAATCTCTGCTGCTTTCATATTGGATACATTTTGCGAAATTCGCTCTCTTTCCTCGTTTGGATATCGCACTTCTCTATTCTTTGCATGGATGTCAAGCGTGATCCACAGTATTGAAAGAGAGGCTGAGTGAGACAGCAACGTAACGGCGTCGCGGATCAGAGTTGTTGAGCAGATGTCCGCAGTCAAGCTCTCCAGTTCCGAAGAAGGGTTGTGGCCTGCATAATCGATGGAGAAGCCTTTAAATTCCCCAGGAAGAGACTCGACACAGGGCGTTGGGAAGGCTAGGGAGAGATTGAGAACTATATTCTGGAACTGGGCAAAGACGTGCGGATACATCTTGCCAAGTAGCTGTTTAGTGATGTATGTTGGTCCCGGCGATGTGGAAATTGCACACTGAATCGGAAGAAGGCATCGAGGGTCGTATCGCCAGACTTTGAAGCTTGAATCAAGCGGTTCAGAGATGTCTAGGAGCTGCTCGGCGAGGTAGCGCAGAGCGGCAATATCTGTCGGACAGATGATGAGGGTCAGCTCTCTAGGGAGGAGAGACGTGGCTTCGGCATTTATGAAACGATTTGTTCGGAATATTGCGGTGTGTAGCGGACGTTGAGCCTTGTAAGGCTCGGAGTTCCACCAGTCAATGTGGCTTGTACGGTTCGGAATGTCGGGGTCGAGGAAGTAGTGAGATGGATGTGGGATGAGGATGAGACGGTAAATTATGAAGCGGATTTCTGGTTTTTGGCTGGGTTAGCAACATAAAAATAGTGGACGTCATGGAAATGGTCACGAACCCCTGGGAAGATCCAGAATATAGCATGCATCACACGGCAGTGCCATTTCGTGTTGACTTGGTCAGAGACGACGGCTGACCCTTGGTACTGGAGCGAGGAATTGACCACATCTACTTCTGAAGCAATTGGGGTTGTATTTCGGAGAAGGAGAGTTAAGGAGGAGAATGAGGTAGGCTTGAGAAGTTTGAAATGTAGGCAAGTTCCTTTCGGCTTAGCGAGATTTTTCAACATCCGCCTTGGTTGAGTAAGCGAGCTGATATATCACTTATTGACAGCTGACTTTCCTACCGCCTAGCAAAAGCAATCAGGTAAAACGCCGCTGACAACGTGTGGATGAAACCGGGGTTCGAAAAGATATCGAAAACCGATCTATCAGGTTCAGAAGTTTCCGCGCCGAATATCTTCCAAACAGTTTAGTTACTCAGGAGTCGAGGTTGTTTCTAAGATTAAAGAAACTTTGATCAGGAGGCATTCATTCTTGGCATGACTAGTCACGATCCACTATGAGCACTTGCAAGCTATGACTCATTCAACATCCTAATATCGTAAGATTATTTTCTTCAGGAACAATTAAGGTTTCGTACGTTACTATGTTTCGAATAGCGAAGGATACAGGAGGCGGAAGGTTATAAGAAAGATAAGCCACTCAAAATCTGCTGCGTTTCCCGCATGTTATTAGTTTAAGCAACTGAATATTAACCAAGCCTTAATCTATTAGATCACTAGAATTTGAGCCTAAGGAAATTAGAAAGCTATCCAACGGAGTGCAGCTATAAATGCAAGAGATGGCTTCTTTTGACCAATCGGGATAAAACAAAACAAAATGGGCTTACCAAATAAGAGGTAGCGAGCTTACCCCTGAAATTCTCACAATGCGAAGCGAATTCTGCCCAATATCAACTAGAACCTCAAACCCCCAAACACTCGTAAATCCGGCTGACGAAAGCCTGTACATTCCGGTTATTCTTACTAAAATCAATTGGAGAAGAAAACTGCTCTCGGTTACGCTGGAATTTGGTTTGGAACAAGAAACCTCGGCTCAAACTCAAGCCACCGGTTCCCCGCATTTCGGTTACACTTGCTTGCTCCCAGCCCCGCAAACTATCGACTATGCGGAAGGAGTGGAATATCAGCTTCCAACCATGTGCAATATCATCTCTTTTGGGGAACAGTTGCGATGGGTGGATGCTATGTGAACCGGGAGCGTACCAGTATGATTTTAGTTATGACGCCTGGCGAAGCACGGCCGTCTTGGCCGCCCGTGAATTATGAGTCCACATGCATTATTTCCTCTGGTGTATTTGAGTTCAATGCAGGTACTCAGGCTTGCGGGAACCAACTTATTAGTGTTGGTGCGGGCTTTCGAAGGTGTACTTAAAAGACGTGCGTCCTCGGCACATGGGAAGCTGTCTTCCGTCAACAGCAGCAGAACGGCTCTCTTATTGGAAAGGAAGCCATAATGAAGCCCTCCATTGTCCTTTTTCTGGCAGTAGCTATCGTTGCACTTGCGGACAGTCTGGAGCAAAGACAATCGAACTGGACAGTTGGCCAAACAGTCCAGACCGACAGTGGCCCAGTCAGTGGCCATGCAGCATTGAACGCATCACAGGTGTCTGAATATCTTGGTATTCCGTTCGCTGCCCCTCCAGTGGGAGACCTCCGCTTTGCTGCACCGCAAAAATATACTGGAAACTCGAGTATCAATGGAACCTCCTTCGTAAGTCACTATTTCGGACCACATTCGGGATGCAATCGCTAAACTAGATTTCAGGGATTTTCTTGTCCCGCCGCCACTATCTCGGGCACTCCGTCAGAAGCAAATCTCGCAAGTGCAAACATCACGGCCTCAGGGCTCCAGGTCCTGGAAGCTCTTGCTCAATTTGGTGACAAGTTCAGTGAGGATTGCTTAACGCTCAACGTGTGGACTAAACCACAGACTGGGGAGGCCAAGAAGGCTGTCCTGCTTTGGATCTATGGCGGTGGTTTCACCACTGGAAATAGCGATAATCCTTCGTACAATGGCCAATTCATTGCTGATCAAGAAGATGTTGTAGTTGTTTCCATCAAGTAAGCTTTCAACGCGTTTTCGCCTCTTGCGGGAAACTAACTTCGGATAGCTACCGCCTCAACATTTTTGGGTTTCCTGGAAGCCCCAATGCAACGAACAATTTAGGCCTGCTCGATCAAAGATTCGCTGTAGAGTGGGTAAGCAATAATATCGCCAACTTCGGTGGTGATCCCACTCGCATCACTCTTTTTGGACAATCTGCTGGAGGTGCATCTGTAGACTATTACTCGTATGCATGGACGGCAGATCCGATCGTTGCAGGCTTCATACCAGAGTCTGGCACCGCCATTGGACTCGGCCAAACCTCAGCCAACCAGAGCGCGGCCTTGTGGTACAATGTGTCTGCGAAACTTGACTGTGGGGATGCATCATCCGATGGAGCAACTGTACTAGCATGCATGCGCACGAAGAACTACACTGATATACTGAAAGCATTACCTTCTTCAACCGTCACGGGAAGTACTGGTTTTGGGCCTACTATCGACGACGTCGTTGTCTTCTCCGACTACATCGCGCGTTCAACTGCAGGAAACTTCATCAAGAAACCGATGCTGGTCGGCAACGCCAATAACGAAGTAGGGCTCTTCCGTGCAATAGCAGCAGTCGAAGGCCAAGTCGGGATATTCACAGAAGCATACGATACTGCGTTCAACCTCCTTGTCTTCACCTGCCCTGCTGCAACCAGGGCGAATATCTCCGTAGCAAACGGAGTTCCAACGTGGAGATATCGATGGTTTGGGGAGTTTCCAAACACAATCATCACCACCGTTCCTGACTCTGGGGCCTGGCATGCAAGCGAGCTGCCCATTCTTTTCGACTACACTCCTCCGTCCGGTCTTGGAATCCCTGCCTCCACGCCAGCGGAGATAGCAATCGGGAGCTATTTGCGAGGTGCTTGGGCTACGTTTGCGAAAGATCCGGCTAATGGACTCAAGACATATAGTGGGGGAAATGGGACTGGGTGGCCCACCTACAACCCTGGAGAAGATACGCTCGTGCGACTGGCATTTCAGAACCTGACTGGGCCAAACTTGGCTCTGCCGGAGATTTATGACAGCAATTGCAGCTCGGATTTCCTTGTACCTGCTAGTGCTTTGGTGAACGTGAGCACGAGTTCAACAGCAACTGGAACAGCGCCAACGGCTACGGCCAAGAAATCAGCCGGTGGGAGGACGGAAACTGGCCTTGGGCTACTTGTATTCTTGGGAGCTCTTGCAATTGCGCTATAAGAGCTTGGGAGACTTGACAGCGGTTGTAGTACCCCGATTTTATGATAATAGGAAGACATAGGTAAAAAATTAAGAGGATTGAGAAGTATGAATTGAAAAAATTTGTGCAAATTTGTTCCCTTGCTCATGTACGAGCGCGTACCGTTTCTCTGCGTACAGCAACTCCGCTCCCCCTTTGTGAGCTTCTCCACCCTTTTGCAAATTTCCGAGGGTCCTGGTCCCAACTGCCTCCTACAAGAGTAGATGTTGAAGATCTGATATTTTCAAGATACTTGACATAAACCATAGATGACAAATTGAAAAAAATGGTGAGGCATATTGTCAGTTGGTAAATCACGTGTATTTGGCCCTAGTCAGACCAGGGTACCACAGCCTATATATACAGCTAGATAGCCCCCTCTTAGAACCTCAATCGAGCCTTACTTTCGCAACTGACACATATCAACCAACAAAATTCAAACCAAACCAAGAAAATCGACAAATACCGCTATTTTCCAGGGAAGCTCTGCTCAACGTGTGTTACAACGATGTTTTCAGGGCTCTCATGTTTTTGACCTGAATCATCCAAAAGAGTCTCTTGAAGTTTCTTCGCGCGTCGGTGTCGTGGGAAGTTATCCATAAAAGCCCCCCTGATGATGTTCTGGTCAAAGAGCTTGTGAATGCTCTCGAGGGGAACTTTGGCGGTCTCTGGAACACAAATCATGGCGTAGAGGAAGCAGCAGGTGCTGCAGCCACCGAAGAGGAGGAAAGTACCGTAGGTGATGTTGCTAAGCATGATTGGTACGGTTCGTGCAATGACAAAGTTAAATAGCCACTGTGTCATGAGTGAGAGGGCCATGCTGAGTGAGCGTACATGGTTAGGGGAGCATTCTGCGGCTAGCACGAAGGGGATTGGGCCCCAACTAATGCTGTAGAAAACAACAAAAAGGTAGACACAAATGATGGCAAATGTCCCAGATCCAGTAAGACTGTGTCCTGGAATGGTTGGTGATACAGCGCCTTGAATACCGATGTAGAACATGGCGAAGGCTTGTCCCGCAGAACCAATCATGAGACTGTATTTGCGGCCAATCTGCTCCGTAGCTAGCATCAAACCAAGTGAAGTAATGAAGACTTTGACAACGCCGTAAATTCCTGTTGCAAATAGTCCGGACTTTTGTCCCTGAATCCCAATCGATTCGAAGATTTGGGGAGCATAGTAATTGATAGAATTTGTGCCAGTCCATTGCTGTGCAATCATCAGGATGACGCCCATGCTGACTTGGTAGAAGATTTTCCGGTTGGCACAGGAAGCTTTTAGCTGCGATAAGAGTGAGAGATTCTCGTGGCCCTCGAAATCCACAATAATCTCTTCCAGTTCACGAGATATGCTTGGATCGTTCTCGGGTTTCCGGCGGACTCGAGTGAGTGCTATGCGTGCTGCGTCAATTTTTCCCTTCTCCACCAGCCACCTGGGAGATTCGAGTTGTGTTGCTAGACCCGCGAGGAGGAATACGCCCGGGATCATCTGCAGCGCAAAGGGGACACGCCATTGAAGAGATGTCCCTGAAACAGAGGAGGTGATTATGCCATAGTTGATGAAAAACGAAAGCATGATGCCAGTCCTGTAGAAGATTAGAAAAGTGTCAGACATGATGACCAGAAAAGGCTTACACATTGAAAAGCTGCATAGTTCCGATGCACCGTCCTCGTATCTCCTTATTCGCATTTTCTCCAATGTAACTAGGCACAACAGCACTAATAAGGCCGACGCCAAAACCTCCCACAACCCTGCCGCAATATAGCAGAGTTAGACTGGTGGATCTCAGACCAGAACAGGTTTGCATAGTCGATCCAACGAGAAAGACAATGGCACCGAACATAAGCGCGGTTCTCCGACCAAAAGTATCCGAAACGTAGAACGAAGACATGGCACCGAAGAAGCAGCCAGCCTGAAGAACCGAAACTATGTTTCCAGAGAGATTGCTGAAAGCTTTTTTCTCAGCGGCTGTGGTGGTCTTCAAATCAAAGGATTTCTGGAAAGGTTCCATCGTCAGTACACCACCGATAAGGCCAGTGTCCCAACCAAACAACATTCCCCCGAAAGAAGTTATGAATGTAAGAATGTAGGCATTGCGGTATGTTTTGATGTCCGCCCAGATGGCATTCATCTTGGAGGGTGTAGCGGTGGTCATAACGAAGTGACAGATGAGAAATTCGGCTGCAGCTGAGATTTTTCCAGTTAGTAAACTGCTATCAACGGTAATCTTACTTGCAATTGAGTGACATAGGTATTTATATATGCTGTTGCGGGCTTCGAGATGTCGAGTCGAGGTAAGCACTCAATTCGGTCAATTATCATTTGCCGTCAATCGCCGATGGAGATACCCCGCAGAACCCCCGCAGAACCCCCGCAAAAATCCAGCCCGTCAATGTTATGCCATATCCATCTACAGCCGGCGACATGGATCTCTCCCATCTAAAGCCGTATCTCGATCCTCTGCACTAAAACCGTCAAAAGACTACCTACAGCTGCTGACTTACCTTCGGACACCTCTGCCATCTGCAGCCGAATCCTACGGAGCAAGAATTACGAGCTTGAAGAGAAGAGTGGAAGAAAGCCCACTGGCCAGATTCTGACGACACGACAGTTCCTCAAATGACTCGCGGAACTGGGGAAAGAATTTATCGTGCCTGCCAGCGATGCAGAGAAAGAAAGTCCAAGTGTGATTTGTATGCTTCCCTTGCTCGTCTAGCCCCTTGATGCTCATGCATTCTAGTTCCATGCTGATTAAGAGGTAGAACCATCATCGGGGAGATTGGACGGCCTCCATGCCTCGAATGTTTCCGTGCCGGCCATGACTGCAACCTTGCCGGATCTCGACGCGGAGGAGATTACACACATTTCAGAAAGCCGAGGAGAGAGATCCGTCGTGTGGCTGATACCTCATCCCAGCCTGTGCCTCCAACCCCCCAGGATCTGAATAGCTCTATCAATTGCAGTCAGGATAAGGAAGCTCTATGCTCTGAGCTCAAGAATCCCCTTGACGCTCTCCAAATTCTGGCTGAAGCCGCCGTCGTAGACCAAGATTCTTCTAGCAACAGTGTCCTCACACCTGAGAGTTTTGAGGGTGAGTATAAACTTGGCGCCAGGATAGAATATTGTTTTCTGACCATCCTCAAGCCGTCACTCAAAAGGCCAGCCAGATTGGAACGGCAGCGGCAGGTATTGAATACTACGAACTGGTGATGAACGGTGCTCTTGAACGCGAGACAATTCTGAACTTAATTCAGCAGTAAGACCGCAGGACAAGGGATGAAATGTATAGCTGCTAATGTACTTTTTTAGTTACCTGGTCCACTACCATCCTTTCGTGCCATTGGCTCCGAAAGGCATCCTATCGTCACCTCATATCGATGCCATTGCAGCAAAGGAATCATTTGTTCTTACTGCCATTCTGACCATTGCGTCGAAGGACGACCCAAGCTTAGATGAAATTCACAATATATGTTGGGAGTACATGAAGAAGTTGCTGCTAGATGTTCTGCTAGGCAACCCTTCAACGCAGCAAATTGGTTCTGTCGAAGGCCTCCTACTATTGTCTGAATGGGTTCCTGATATCCAATTTGACAGATCACCACGTACTGGCCTTCCACGAAGGAAAATCGGCGTAAGTGAGGATAGCACAGCCTGGTCCCTTGTGGGTCAAGCCGTTCGCCAAGCATATCTTTTAAAATTAGACCGAACGTCTTTCCGTGAAGAACTTTCCGGGGAGTCAAAGGACGAAGTTGACAGGAAACGGTTGGTTTGGAGCTGTGGGTACCTTTAGCTCACGAATAATTTCAAATACTGACCGTCAAGTTAGTTGTTTATATCGCAGACAGACAAATATCCGTCCGAATGGGGCAATCATTCTGGTCTCGTGGACCTTCCTTGTCAACAAAATTCACTACCAGCGATTTCCCAACATTACAGCCTAGTTCAGACGCAGAAGAGGACTATGCTAGTCTATTGCAAGCAACAATTGATCTAACTCAGTTGTTGCACAACGCTCACGGGATTCTTTACTCGTCGAAGGCCCGGACTATGGATATGATGCGGGTGGGCGACTATAGTCGCTACCTCGATGACTTTGCAAAAGCACTCTCGGCGTGGTACCAAGTATGGGATGGATTAGGTGTATCTCCCAAGTTGAGGTACAGCCTACGCCTCATGTCTGAGTATCTCTGCCTTTACGTGAATGCCTTTTCATTCCAGTCCGTCATTTATAGGGCCTCCACTAGTTCAAAGATATTGTCCCCATCAACTTTGTCCAATCGACTACAGAATTCGGGACTTTTCTCATCGGGGATCATGGCATCACCTGATGGCCAATTCGTCTTCGAATCTATTCGCTCTGCCAAGGCGATTTTAAAAGAGTTCATTGATATGGACGCAACCAGTACACTTCGTTATATGCCGTCACGTTTTTATCTGTTGAGTATCCTATTAATTCGTTTGTTGAGTAGCAGCTAATATCCAAGCTTAGATACGGCATCTACTCCGCGGTATTCCTCAACAGAGCAGACATGTTTGGCGCATTGGCCATGAAAGACGAGCGCAACGAGATTGTGAAGCTCGTGCGTGGCTTTATTCTAGCCCTCAAAGTTGCTGCTACCAGTGAAAGTCACATTGGACACCGCTACAGCGGGCTTCTCCAGAGGTTATGGTTCCCGGCCATTGCCCAGACAAGAGCCGAATCTCCGCAACAAATTGAAAGCCAAATCAGCCATAATATTACTGAAGCCAGCGACCAGTCATCTGCGGAAGTGGTGCAAGACTTCACAGTCCCTGATATATTAGGAACATTTCACGATATTGAAACTTCGATGCCAGCTTGGGTGGAAGGGGCCGGTTTTGATCCTTTCTGTGGCAGCTTCTCGTACTTCGACGCAGATATTTTTGGCACACTGTCTCAGCGAGAGTTGGACTTTGGTATATAGCTCGAAAACTGAAGCTAAAGGGCTATTCAAGAATGAGTAGTTTTCATGGTCTGTAGCAGTGGACCCAAGATACGTCCTTCCCAGATAGTGCACCAGGAAAAAAACATCTAGCAAGAACCCATGGTAGTTATCTTGGCCTTAGCACGCATCTTTGCCACAAATTCTATTCATGGTATCGAAGACATACAGTTTCTGAACAATTCTGGTTCAAAAACAGTTTGTGCTCTTGCTGTCCACGACACGGCTGGTGCAAAATTGGGCAACAGAAGGAAAGTCACTCTCTGGAAACGCACGCTTGCAAGCGCGGTACTCTACGCCTTATCGGTCGAGCGGCAGTTTCGCTGCCCTGGGAATTGCGGGGTTTCTGCAATGGTTTTGACTGTAGTAGTAATTCTATGACAGGGTTCAATCCGATCGGAAGTATTGTAGTACTACCCCGCAGCTCTCTGCATCCGCAAACACCTAGCGCCGGCTATAGATGGAGATGGGGAGATCTTCATTTTTTTCTGCCAGCGCAAAAGCTTACACCTGTACATAAAAGGAAGGCTGTTTGCATTGCCATTCCATTCTTCTTCCCACTGCTAACAAGCCAAATCCATCCTGAGTTTCAGCTATTTCACCAGCTAATCACTCTTCACTCCATACATAAAGTCATTCGCAATCATGCCCGGACTCATTGAAGAACAGCCCAACCCTGCTTCCAAGCAACTCATCAAAGTCCGGGAACTCCATCCAACTTTTGGTGCCCAAATCAGCGGCGTGGATTTCTCATCGCCTCTTCCAGACGACGTTTTCGCAGAGGTTCTCACAGCCATCACCAAAGTGAGTTGAATTAGAGACTCGTGACGGTGTGACCATGCAGAATGTTACTAAAGAATCATGAAATCTCGCAGTACGGTGTTGTGGTCTTTCGTGGCACCAGTCTCGATGACAAGGCTCATATCGAGTTCGCCAGACGCTTCGGTGACCTGGACGACATCAAACCATATCTTGCAGCGGGCCGCAAGAATAGACTGAAGTATGATGAACTGTTCGACGTGAGCAATGTGGAGGATGATGGGTCATTAGTTGATCCGAATGGCCCAAGAGGACAAGCAAACAAGGTTCGAGGATCGTTCTACTTATTTCAACTTCTGCATTGCACAGTCGGAACTTGGCCTCACAGTAATATTTCAGGGCAATTATCTATTCCACGTCGACTCCAGCTTCAACCCTCGCCGAGCTGGTTATTCTCTCTTGCTTGCACATGAGTTGCCACCACCTGGTAATGGTGGACATACAGCATTTGCTGACACACGCACTGCATTCGAAGATCTTAGAGATGAACTGAAGCAAGAGCTCGTAGAGCAAGACTACATCGTCCACCACTCCCTCCTGCACTCCCGAAAGCTGGCCTCGCCCGAGTACTTCGCCCATATCAATCCCGAGGACCATCCAATGAACAGGCACCGCCTGACCCAGATCCATGAGCCATCGGGCAGAATGAATCTCTACATCGCTGCCCATGCACATCATATTGAGGGTATAGATCCTGATAGATCGAGAGCTTTGCTAGATAAGCTCTATGAACATGCGAAACAGCCGCAATACTTGCTGGAAATCGAATGGGAAGGTACTGGGGACTTGGTATTGTGGGACAATACGTGCACCATGCACCGCGCTGTGGAGGGAACCTTCGAGGGAAGATATAGACGTGATATGAGACGTGCGACAGTGCATGATGGGAGTTCTCAGGCATGGGGATTGAACGAGCATAACGATCAGCGACAGGGTTTGCCATGAAATTTAAGTAGTCGATAGCCAATATTGAGTCCTATAATGAAATTGGATTCCTAGTTATATCTTAGAAGCTTGCTTTTAAAAGCTAACTCAAGATGCAGACGATTTTAGGGTTTACTCGAGCTCCTCCTTAAATATAGTACCTAGCCACGTGTAATACTTGATGAGAATACTTAAAAATAAAAAGTAAGCTAATATGAGTTTAAAAAGTGCTTTATTATTTAATTTACTAAAGTATTTCTAAGTATTAAGGGTGTTTTTTTTTATAATTAATAATACTTTTGATTTCTTTCTTTCTTTCTTTCTTTATTTTTATTAAAAAGTTTAATAACTTTTCATAACTTTTCATATAACTTTTATATATTAAATTATAAAGAAGTACCCAAAATTGAGCCCAGCAACTACTATATAAGGACCCACGGTAACCCTATGTCGCGCCCTACCGCTAAACCGTACTATCCGCTTCGCTCGACCGTGACTGGTTCCTCACGCCCATGCTAGTCACCTGAGTGACCACTCACAATAAGCGGCCAGTGACCACCTGATGGCTGGTCATTCATCGTGACTGGTCACTTATTGTGAATAGCCACTAATCTGACCCGTGAGAAACCAGGATTCTGCTATGTCGGCTGCAAGTGAATCACGTGTTGGGCGTCGATAATTTTCTAGCCCAACTGCACCTCTGGGCATCGAGCACGAGCTCAACCATTCAACCCTTATAATCCATGGGATCATGGCACCAAACAAGACGATCCCGTGCATATTCTTTTCTCGGGGTTCATGTCGAAACGGAGACTCTTGCAACTTCAGTCATGAGGCACCAGAGGGAATCATAAGCTCTTCTCAAGCGCCTTCAGACTCCCGCGCAAAAGTTCCTTGCAGATTTCTCTCTCGTCCTGGAGGCTGCCTAAATGGCTCTTGCCCATATCTGCATGCTACAGAAAGCTCTAAAGTGGATACGACTACCCACCGGGACTTCGAGGTTAACGAAGAGAAGGCAAATAATTCTTCCTTTCACTTATCTTGAAATCCATATTGATAAAATGAACAGGACCAAGAGCGTGACGACGACTTTATTCGAAACCTCTTTGGGGCATCAGTGTATTTCAATGAATTCGGTCATGTTATCAAAGTATCTCTTCCCGCCGACTTCTCTGTTGCATGCATTACGGGCCTCCCGCCAGGAACCACACCTGCAAGAACGGTCGAGACCCTTCGAGCCTTAGGTTTTGATGTGAACGTTAGTTGCATTCGCATTCCTGGACATGCCTCATCGTCGGAGGCCAAGGCCATAGTGAAAGTTGAAGACCCGTCATTTGCCAAGCGGCTGAGCACCAGGCTCAAGGAACAGAAGTCTACCCTCAGCGCCACACAAATACTCATTGACACCAAGGGGACAAATTGTAGAAAGGTCTACATATCCTGGCACAAAGCAACTCGACGTGCATGGGTTAATTTTGGGGATGGTGATATAGCAAACAGGGCCGCGCAAAGGTTCAGTGAAGGTAGGTACAAATGCTTGGGTCAATCGGTCAGGTCGTCCGCTGGAAAGCGAAGTCCCAGTCGAGGGGGTCGAGGTAGCTCTTTGCACAATCCTGTTGCCTGGACTATCGTATTGAGTGATGTTCCAAGCGATGCGACATCCAGAGACATCGAAAGAGCTTTTACCTATCCTCAAGACAAACCACGACACGTTGAATTAGGAGCGGTTAGTTACCGAACGTCTGAAGCGGAAGTCAGTGTTGAAGTTCGGTCGCACTTGGAGAAGCATGGCCCGCTCGAAAACTTCTATCTCGCGCCTGCGTTAACCGGAAAACGGGTGAAAGCCACGGCCTGGTTCCAAGATGAAGCCGACGCCAAGTCAGCATGCTCGCTGAATGGCAAGTCACTTGGCATCCTTGGAGGCGGCAAACTCACCGTAACACTGGTTCAATCAGCCAAAATCAAAATTTCCACAACAGTATATGTCGTCTTGAAGAGCAGAATTGACCAGATAAGCAAGGTCTGGAAAGAACAGCATCTCGTGTTCCACGTTTACGAAGACACCTTACATAAGTATACAACACTGAAGGTTGAGGGCGATAACGCGAAAGACTTGGCCGATGCACGTAGAACTCTTGAAGAGGTTTTGAATGGGGTTGTCCTGAAGGATGGCGAGAATGCGGTTTGGGATCCAGCACTCATTAGCAACGGAAGGGCGTACATGAAGCTTAAGTCAATCGCGGAGAGACTCCACGTTGTTATCATCAGAGATAAACCAACGCGCCAGCTCCGGTTCTATGGGGACCCCGAGAAATTTCAGCAAGTGGTTCGTCAAATCACTGATATGCTTAGAGAAGAATCGTCCTCGAGTTACGAAATAGACCTCAAGTCCCATCAGTTCTCCTGGACTATTCATGGTGGCTTCAAGAGCATCGAACAAGCATTGGGAAAGAACGTTGCCATTTTCAACGTAATATCGAGAAAGATTACTATCAATGGCACACAGCAGCACTACGAAACAGCTTTGGCAATTATGGACGGCAGGGATGTTGTCCCGACTCGTTCCCTCTCGGATGATCCTCCTAGAGTTGAAGGAGACTGTCCTATCTGCCTCTGCGAAGCCGAAAACCCCATCAAAACTTCATGCAAGCACACATACTGCCTTGAGTGCTTCGAAGAATGCTGCAGATCCGCCGTATCGACCAGCAAAGCCGAATTCCGGATCCAATGCCAGGGCGACGAAGGAACGTGCTCAACCGTCTTCACTTTACGCGAAGTAAAGGATCACGTCTCGTCAGCTGTCTTCGAAACTGTCCTCAAGACGACGTTCGAAGAGTACATCCAACGCCACCCACAGGCTTTACGCTACTGCCCAACTCCAGATTGTGGCTATGTCTACAGGTGTTCTACCACCTCGAGGCCTCCAGCATACATGTGTCAAAAGTGTTTTGAGCCGCTCTGCACCTCGTGCCATTCGCGACACGGTGACTACACATGTGCAGAATACAAAGAAATTACATCAGGTGGATATGAGGCACTCGCGAAGCTGAAGAGAGAACTTAACATCAAAGATTGTCCTAAATGCACGACGCCGATGGAGAAGACAGAGGGGTGCAATCATATGACTTGTGCAGGCTGCAAGGCGCACATCTGCTGGGTTTGTATGGCTGTCTTCGATACGAGCGAACCTTGTTATGCACATATGAACAATACGCATGGTGGTATTGGACTTGAACTTGAGCAATTTATGTTTTAGGGATTGGAACAGGGTTAGGCGTTTGGCTGAATACGATAGTTGATGCTCTAATGTTGCTGTTCTTGTAACGAGAAACGGAGCTAGAATATACATCCTGCCCCTAACTACTGTCCTTTAACAGCTGCTATTCGGGTTGGATATTTGGAAGGTGACGTTCACCGCCGCTCCGTGGGATCCTACCTAGCTTGAAAATCACTCAGGTATATCAAGTCCTCTCTTCTATAATAATTACTTTGTCATAATCAAAGTGCAACTTTCAAAGTCACGCAGCAGGAAAGGCCTTATAACCCACGTCCTTGACGAAAGTCTGCTGCCATGGTCCCTGCGTCTTCCCCTCGCTCAGCTCAACGTAATGCTTCGCACTCGCGTCTCCATCAATCGCAGAGTAAACCGCGCCTCCATCCGCCTTTCGCTCGTCACAATAATAGAACCTAGGCCAACAATTAGCATTCTCCTATCTCTACTATGGGAATTGACACTTGCTTGAACCCCTTCTCCTTGTATCCCTCAGCGGCAGAGCGAATGATATGTGCAGTAGCCGACTTGCCAGCGCCCTGATCGAGCATTCGAGGGATGATAATTTCGTTGAGAATGTTGCCTGTGTAAAGGAATGTCTTAGATGCGGTTTCGGGGAGTTCAGCGAAGCCGAGAGCAGCTTGTTGGGCGGCGACGAAGGCGCTCGTAGTGTTGATGTTTAGATTGTTGATGAAGGTTTCTAGCGGGACGGAGAGGGGATCTTTGGGAGGCGTGAATGTTGCTGCTCCAGCTGTATTCAAAGAAGCAAGTAGTCAGCAACAAGTTTAAATTGATAGGAGCAGGTATTGCGTGTAAATTGAATTGTTATAGAAACGTACCATTGTACACGACGACAGAGGGAACACCAAGTTCTTTCTTAGCGGTAGCAAAAGCATCAATGACAGAAGAAGGCTTCGAGAAGTCGCTCTGGATGTGTAATTCGTCTGCAGTCGCAGTATTATTCCTCGAAGCAACAGCAACGCGGTATCCCTTAGCTGCAAATGCGCGTGCACAGCTCTGGCCTATATTAGGGCCAGCGCCGAGGATGAGGACAACTGGCGATATGCTCGGCATGGTCGTAAAGAACGAAGTGTTGAAGGAGGTAGGTTGAGAAGGTGGTGTTCAAGAAGCAGCGGCTTGATGTTTGTGGTGAAAATTGTGTAATCGAGGTTGGTTAGAAAAGTTCTCAATGTGGGAGACTCCTCCATATAAGTAGGTAGGAATATACTAGGGAAGACGAGCCGTACACTATACATCGATTGTAAACAATAATACTGCTTTGAAATCCATTCCTCCCTCCTTTATCTGCCACCCCTAGATCCGCTTAGCAAGCGAGTTGGCTGACCAATCAGCGCTGAGAACGGCACCGTCAGCTGGAATTCGGAGTGTACTGTGAAGATAGGAATTCGTCATCTGTCTAAGGGAACGGCACCGGCTGTTCTGAGTCCTCACTTCGTTTCTCCTTCTCTGCAGCATTTGCTTTGCAAGCCCGTGCCCACGTGTGAATTTGCCATAAATATGGACAGCTCGAGCCTGTACAAACGAGGCCAATCTCTATTGTTGATTGACAGGACAGCCAGAGCTTTTGGATCGTATTAGCGATCCAGTGAGACACAATTTATTGGGGTGATATTGGGTGACTTTGGAATATATATATATATATTGGTCGCTCTCTCGTCGCGATGAGTCGAACCACCTGGACTTCGGCATGCTACCGCTCACGTCTCTGGCGACAACATCGCGACCGCCTATTCCGCTCACACGAGCAAAACTGCACAGTTCGTTGATCTCATTTTCGATCACTGGAGCGCTGAAACCTGGAAAAACCTACCTAATGGTAAAGACACCAAAATAGGCTTCCAATATGTCAAAGATGACAACGCATTGCTGATGACATATGGGGAAATTTTCAAATATTGGTGGAAGTTCTACAAGGCGAGTAAAGGGAACGAGGGGCTTATCAAAAGGGATTATGCGTTTCTAGATATCATCGTGCCGGAGAGGACGAAGAGCCTGGAAGAGTAGATGGAGAAAGTGAAATATACGACGAGAAGAAGAATGTGCTCAGGCTCGAGGAATCTACCAACACCTAGACATTGCTAGTTGTCTTGAAAGCTGTGATATAGAGACTCCCTCTTTATATGATTCAAAAATTTCTGAGCCATTTATTGTTTTAATTATCAGTTGCAGATTTACTAAGTCTGTACGCTGTTTGGAGTCGACGTAAAGCATTTCCGGACTAGATATTCTCCTCATCTCCTCCTCCTTCTTTATGAATCTGCCCAGGACATTGTTTTTTTATTTTAGAGAAAGGTAAATTTTCAGCAACAAATACGATCTCCAGGAAGCATTGGTATCCGTTAGTGTGCCAAACACTACTTTTTGTTTGGTTTCAAAGTAGTGATCAAACATTTTCAACATTTTTGCTAATCGTGCAGACAAGTTGAAGCCGTCACGCCCCATAGCCTGCTTCTTATACAAATATTCCATGGTGATCAATAAACTAGCCTACCATCTTGCACCTTACCTCGAGCAATCGTCTGAGGAAACCATATCATCAAGTCATCGTAGCCTTCGAGAGGTTCAAAACCAAGATGCAGATACGCAGGTTTGGCGTTAGGGAAGACGCCCGATAGCAGCAGCGGAACTCGGGAATCCCTTGCCATATCAAACCCCTTGGAGATGAGTTTGCTGCTCACACCACGCGATCGATACTCGTTCGGAACCCAGATTGGGCCCAACATTACATACGGCTGGCTTCCCATGAGCTTTTCGCGCTGTCGTTGTTGATGCTCCAAAATGGTCTCCAGAAGCTCAGTGTTCATACCTTTGTGCATCTCATCGACCTCGCGGTCCGTCCAACTCATCAATTTTTTGAAATTGTGGCCTCTATGGAATGCAGAGGGCCGAAAGATGTGCATGGGGTGCTCGTTCGAGGGCGTTAGCACTGCTTTCAGGAAAGCGGCGCACCCCATAAATTGACTTTCGTTCCCCAACGTTGTAACAACTAGCATCGTAACATTTGGCGCCCCCAGGGTTGCTGAAAGCCTCTTCACCGTATCTGCTGTGTAGGTTTTTTCTGATGGTTTTGTAATCATGTCGAAAATGGCCTTGGGATAAGATTTTTCGAAAGATTCGGCCTGCTCGTTAGCTAGGGTCGGCAAAAATGAAGTTTTGGTGGCTATCTTACCATGGCAGCTAGATATTTGTCGCTCGCTGCCACAATGACAAGATTCTCTGCTCGATTCTCTGGTTTTACGGGCTCGCACATCGGCGGGTATCCATCCGGCACCTGGACTTCGATTCTTTCAGCCATGAGTAAAGAGTTGCAGCAGAAGATGTCTCCTCGTGTTTTGTATCTGCCTTTCAGTTTTTGATTGGGTGGTGAGTAATCATTTTATTGCTAACTAATCATATCATTGCAATGCGTAATCTTCAGGAACTATAGTCCATCGCCATTCAATGTGGAGTCAGCAAAGGCAGTGTCTCTTGGTTTCTTTTCGTTGCAAACGTCTCTCCGACTGTATTAAATGCCATTTTATAAGGATTGGGAGAGGTTTTAACCCTATTACAGAAGGCACTAAAAGATAGTGTAGAAAGTTTACTGTCGGGCCTATGACTACTTCAGAGGAGATGAATAAGCACAAAGCGTCCGTACTATGATGCTATCGTGCGATCGTGCAGATGATCTAGCCTGCTTTCTCCGGAAGTAATGTAGTGCTACCGGGGGATCGAGGGATGCAATGCATGCGCTCGATGATGTTGAGTAATACGGGAAGCTCGGATGAATGATTGGTCAATAAGGTTCCTTATTAGGCAATCACCAGGGCCGCTTGCTAATTAGTCAGCAGGCTGGACATCTTTGCAGCCTTCGGCGCCGTATATGGGCCATTTCTCCTTTTCATATCCATAACTGGAGCAGCTAGTCATAGCCACTCAGAGAACCATCGATCTTGAGGCCCCTCGACTTGGCTTTGACAGCGATAGGCCTTGCGAAGAACTTCGCGCTGCTTACTAGGCCACTGTTGTTCGCTCTCGATCAGCATACCGCGACAGAGAAAACCATGAGTCCCGAGACTTATGCAGCCGCACTAGTCAAGCATGTCACTGGCAATTCCCCTGCTCCGTGGTTCTGGAAAGGCACAAACTCAATGGTAACATGGATAGTATCCACATTCGCACCTAGAACTGCCTTCGTAAGTCATTATTGAGGTTTTACGAGGGTTGAACACTGATTACAGCATGAAGGACTTTTTAATGAAGAAGATATCTGGGTTGGGAAATGCTAGGAACGAGATCCTGCAGAGGGCGTCTTCGACTTAGTCGAAGGATTCCTGACCTAAATAGAGTTTCATTGGGGCCATCAGGGGGCGTCATCTCATCCCGGTTCATTAGGCTTAGTATCTTGATTTGCTCATATTAATTCTCCTACGTCTCAAATTCAAGCGACGACATTCCAACTGAGATTCGGATCCACCCTATTCTTAATCCTATACTTCTTCTCATTCATCCGCATCTGCACCGTCCAATGCATCTTCGGTTCCAACTCCCGAATTGCCCTATGCCTTCCCAGATTCATCCCCACAATTTTCTCCCACTTTGCTCCCTCCTTCAGCTTCCTCAGAACCCGTATCGTCACCGGCCAGAACTCGAGGACCCACCAGCCGTGAGCTTGCACCAGTTGGTCGTTGATAGACGCAAGTCCATCGAAATGATCTTCCACCTGCTCTGGCAAGATATCAATCTCTTCTCCCACAAGCGGCCCGCTGGTCTTTTGAGCTTCCGCGCCTAGAGCAGCTGATCGCTTCTCAAGGCTAGGAAGTTGCTTCTTCTCATACCCCTCTAACATCCTCGGACTGGGCCCTACAACCGGTTTTGTAGGGGTCTGATATACAGGCCACAGAGTCTCAACATCAATACCACTCTCCGCCAGCACAGCAGTATTGAACAGGATCCCCGTCTCGCACTCGAAGCACTGGCGTATCATCCAGCGCAGTGGGATACGTGAGAGCATGTGGCGCTCGTTGTTAGCCACCGCGCCACCGCCTACATCGGCGTGGCAGCCCATGAACCAGACTTCTTTCACGTTGGTTTTGGCTTGGATTTCGAGAGGGGGGTTGTCCTGCTGGATGTCCCCCTTCACAGCTCCCGCCTCCTTGTGCTTTGAGGACGAAGTAATATGTGTGCCATTCGTGCTGGAAGTTTTGTCAAGAGCGCTTGCATGTTTGGAGGGTTTGAACAGTCTGCGGATTCGCTTCATCCGTGCTTTGAACTTCGCGTGAGGGGTGCTGTCGATTACGTCGTGATCGGCTCCTGGATCTTGCTGCTGCCATTGACAGACTTCGAATTTTGCTCTGTGTTCGTCGAGAGCCATGGCGTGTCGGAAGTAGCCGATTGTGTTGGTTGGGGACTTGCTGAACGGGAGCATCCTGGGGATGAAGCCGACCTTTGCAGATAGGGGGGTCAGCATTCCCTTGGCGGGAGAAATTTTCTGACGAAAGAAATGTATATAGAATGGTAGTTTCAGAGTGGGCATGATATCTAGAAAGCTAGAACTTTGAAAGCGATAGGTACTGGACTTACACTAGCCACACAATCCCAGACACCAATGAAGTAGACTGTCACGTCCTGAGAAAACGTCTTCTTGAAATCGGCGCTCATTGCCGAGCCGTTCGGGGTATCATCTTTATACATTCTATACGCGAAGGAAACCTGTGCCTGGTTATGTGCCGGTAGCAAGCCGACTTTATGAAGCATGCCGGCTAGACAGCGCACGGTATACGATCCTCGAGAGAAACCGAAAAGACAAATCCTGTCGCCTTCAATATAGTTTTGCATGAGAAAGCTATAGGCGTCTTTGATATGGATTCCAAGGCCGCTTCCCAGCTGGAGAATCAAGTCGTCAGCATTTAATATAGAGAATTAGAAGCTCGTAACTCGTGAGATGGTTAGAAAAGGAGATTGTATAGACATACTGCCATATCAAAGCCCGCCGAGACTCCCTTCTGTAATCCTCCGTGGCCATTGTATGTGCCGATGCCGGACTGGTAGTATGTGACTTGATTTGGATCATCTTTCTTCAGACAGGCGACTAACTTGACCACGTTGCTGTTGTCATTGTCAAACTGGTCGCCGGTGCCGTCTAGACAGATGACGAGAGTCCTGCCAAGTCTCGGGGATTTGGAGTTTTTGACAGCCCGAATCGCGGCTGGGATCTGTGCTACCGGCACTTGCTCGACTGGCTCGGAGACATTGGCAGGTGGTTTGTCTCCCGTCCAAGTTTGGGCAGGATAAGATTTCGGCACCCACCACGTCTGGGGTGCTTGGTTGTTCATCGTGACGACCTGAATGAAAAAGCGATGAAACAACAGAACGTTTTGTGATCATGGTCGGAGGGGTATTTAATGCTGATCACCTAGCTCTTCGAAGCCTGCGGGTGTGAGACAATGAATTTGACGATATGTCATTCTTTGGTGATCACATACCAATCAATTGGTTCGCCGATCGAATCCCGAGCAAAACTTAATGAATAAAAACGCATGCACCTAAATCTAAAGGCACTATTGCGAGACATGCATGGTGGGAGCGTAGATCCGATAAGGATAGCCCAAGCCATTGCTGCTTCCGGATTCGCCTGTTAACTCCCTCGTGATGCACACTTGGATGTTAGTGCATCGGCTCCGGTTCGTTGCGGCCCGCTGACGCAGCATCTGTAATTTGACGACTGAGAATTGCAATGTTTCACAATAGCTGCAGCTTTGATCCGTAGCGCTCGGGGGATGCCGGTACTCAAAGTGCCATTGGCTGGCTCATATGCGGACCAGAACAAAGAGCAGAAATTATCATGTGAGCGTAGGGTGGGAGATGGGAATCATTGGATCGAAGGAAGAAGGATATTTTGACAGTATTATCAATGAACTCTTCACGCCAAATTTCGAAGTAGTAGCTTATAACAAGTATGATTCCAGGAACCATAGGCTCAGTGTCTCTCTCTCGACGAGTCAATTAAACAGATGCAAAACTCTCTATCGTTCCTCCTCAAGCAAAATGTGACCTCAGCCATCTAATTGAGGAGAAAGTCATGTGAAGATCACGTGTTATCTTCGTGTCTCGGCCACTTGGCTGAGGACAAGCGACGCCCTCTGAGCCAAAACGTGTTCCACAACACCAAGCCAAGTCCATGCACCGCACTAGAACACAGATTCTAGACTAAATTTCTACGGATCTGGAGCGACAAGACTGTCCAAGACGTCAGAGAAAGGTCAAGAAGTGGGTATTTTTGGATCGGTGCGAACCATCAATACAAGATGGGGACCTCACTTGAGAAAACTTCAGGGGGGACGTGCTGGTTCATTCATTTTCTCCACTTGGAAGTCTTTCAGATAATCGTAAGAAACCTCGAAGCAGATTTTGAAGATAAAGGTCTTTCTGTGCTTATCATTAGCGGCCGCCGTGTCTGCATACGCTTTGCCAAAGGTGATCCTTGAAGGAGAGAATGGTATCATCGGTGAGTGATGCTGCAATGTTTGCTAGCAAATATCTAACGAGAACATAGTGAACGATGACGGAAGTACGCAGGTCGGCGGCGAATCGGGAATCACGACCAATCCCCAAGGACAAACCACGAAAGTTGGAGGAAGCTCTGGTATCACAATCATAAAAAGTGGAACAAACAGCAGTGGGGGAAACCAAAGGACTGGCAGCAAGGGTAATTCGACCGCTTCAGGAGCAAAACCCAAAGGAACAGGAAATACTGGAGACTTGGCTGCGCTGATTGGTGCGCTGCAGGGCGCTTCGTCTGGATCGAAGAATGGCACTGCCACAGCAAAGACACCTGCTAAAGCACCAGCGCCCACTCCTGAGCCTGCAGAAAGGCTTTGATCCAGGATCATTCGATGTGGGGAGAGGATGAGCATATAGATAGAATAACGAAGGTCGCTGGTCGCAAGCTGCTGGCGGCATTGCATGCATAGAGCACTTAATGAAAAATATGAGAAGCAATAACGGACGCTCAATTGCGTAGTTGGCGAGAAAGCTGTGTACCAAAGCGGTGCGCATCTAATTTGAAGGAAAACATCGACGATGAAAGCAATAGTTATCGCATCAGAGCAATTCTTCTGGAAATTATGATAGAATGCATTCGTGAGAGAGAAAATTAGTAAGTCGACATTGCTCACTAACTCTGCAAAAGAATTGTTGATGGCCGTGTACTTTGGGGGATGTTCTACTAACTTTCGGGGCGCACACTAGATGAACCGTCCAAAAGCACCTCCCTCCAGTTGGTCAGACCAAGACCACCTTCGACACAGCAGAGACGAAGCAGAAGAGAGCTGCCATCGGTACATCTCTTTCAATATATCCATGATCCACAGATTCCTCTGGGCGGTGGATAGAGTATTGATGTTGTTGATGGAAGAGGAAGATGTAGATGAAGGTGAAAAGGGGGGCAAGTACGCAACGAGTCGCGCTCGCCTAAAACACACTAATCGCGGGGTCGCGACTCCCTGAATTTCTTCAACTTGTATCACACTATGTGACAGAATGTGACAGCTTCAGCTTCTCTCTTCAACCTCATCACTACGCAAACCAAGAGTTCTCAATCGAATATCAAATACCACGGCGATGGCATCTGGACAGAACGGAAGCATGCTTCCACGTGCTCCAGCACCGGTCCAGCCCCAACGAGCCTGCAGAAGCAGCCTACTTCAGCAGCCGTTCCCCCACGTCTGCAATTTCTTCTTGGACCTCCCAGCAGGTATGGAAATCCATCACAAAATAGCGCAGTGTTATTAAAATCTTTACTTAGAATTACGACGCATGATTTATCGCTACTTGCTGGTTCCTTATTACGAGTACCGCCTCCTTGATCGCACGAAGAAACATGTCTGGCCAAGAGTTAATGACACGCTATTCCCTGCCATTCTCCGTACCAATAAACAAATATACGATGAAGTTTCCGAACTCATGTACTCCGAGCTCGTTCCCGTGCTGCACCCAGGTGACATTGTCTGTTTGCGACCCAGGCCGAATCGCCCCCACTTCCTGCGCAGTCCAGGTGATCTTTGCTGGCCCAGCAAAAGGATTTGGAGACATAATCCTCTCCATGGTATCGGAATAGGTACTCGTGGAGGACGAATCTACAATACACCTGAAATGGATGGCAAGATGGAACCTCACGTGTTCTCGAAGTTCAAAAACATTCGCGTCAGCACGGAGCTTGTGTTCTCCCAGCAAGACTTCGAAGGATGCCCCGAACTATTCATACTTCCCGACCTGACAATTAAGTCGGAAAGTTGTTTCGACTTTGAAAAATTTCTTCGTCGAACCAACATCTTTCGAGATCTTGCGGATATCCTCTCCAACACTTCACGGCTACGGACTCTTTATATCTTGCTGTATATTGTCGCCCAGGCTAATTGGGATGACAGTCTTGAGTACGATCACACAGACAGCAGTGATCTTCGTGTCCCGCCTGATAAACGTTGGTTCGCCGTTGACGCCAAGGCTGCTGAAATATTCATCGAGTCTGGTATCATGGACCCTTTACGGAAATTGACCAATGTCGATCTTGCGATAATTGACGCTTACTCGGCTTGGGGTGATCTGATGCTGCCGCAGAAGGTGGCGAAACTGAGGAAAAGGTTAGAGGATGACATTGAAAAGGGACACTTCGATCCTTCGGACTCAAGCTATGATATGTTGTCAGGTGCTACTAGTGTCGAGCATAGAAATTCAGTGGAGGAACTGAGAAATGATAAATTGGTGGACGGGAAAGGCGTTAAGGGTAATAGAAATAAGTAATAAGGGAAGGAGATAATAATTATTAAAGCTCTACTATTAGTTTTAATAGTAAATAGTAGAATTAATCCTAATACCTTATAGTATTATAAGCTAATAAAGTAATAATTAGGAGTATATTAAGGTTTTATAACTTTATAAAAAGTGAACCTCTTTATATTATTAATTATAAATCTACTTTAGTATTATTAATAATATATTTAGTCTCTTTATTTTACTAAGCTATTATACTCTAATTAGGCCTGATTTATATTTAGAATATAATTAATTTAATTTAATAATTATAATTTAATAAAAAAGGGATTTTAAAGAATAACTATAAATCTTTTAAATAGTATATTATATAATAGTATAAAGTAATATTTTTATAAGGCTTATTAAAAGGCTTTATAAACGCGAGGACTTTTAAAGTAAAGAGATAATAAGTGCTTTAGTAATAAATATAAGATAATATAGGTTTATTTATAATATTTACTTAAAAAGGGGTATAAAGATATAATAATAAACTCTTGTGATTAGGATAACCTTATAATAAGTTGTGAATAGGATAGCTAAGAAGTGTTAAGTCCTCTCTCTCTCTTAGTAAAGGGGGGGGTTAGTTTCTATATTCGAAATACGAGAGCGCTTGCCACTATGCTGTGAGACACTTCTCAATCTCATCTGATGAGTTGGGGATTTTGCAGTTGTGGAGTTGATGTGCCGTGCGCTCGGTTGGTGGAGCACGGCCTGGGCCCAGCGCAATGCCGAATCAGAAGCAGAACCCGGAAAGTAGCGGTGAGGAACCCAATGGCACGGCGACAGCCGTCATGATCACTCAACCCAAACACGCGAAGTGACGGAGTTTACCGCCTGTCGGCACGCCGACATGATCTCTCAGGACTTCCAAGCATCCAGGTACATCCCATCCCGCCTTGTGTTCCTGCTTGAACCTTAACGCAATTTCATCAAGGCGTTGCCCTAGAATACTTATCAGCGGTGCTATATTCGCGCCGCACTGGAAGTGTTCAGCACCGACGAGAGAAGAGAGAAGAAACTGTGCAAGGCCAAAGTTTGGAAACACCACGTGATGCATATCGTCAAAAAGAATCCTACGACTTCACAATCCAAACCTCCCTCGAAAGCAGACGCTGCTAAACGTCAGCACCATCGCAAGAGTCGATTCGGGTGTTTGTCCTGCAAGTAAGTAAGAAACCGGCCATGATCTATGCTCATACAGACCTCCACACTTCGTATGAGTCTATCCAACTGACAGCGACATGCTCTAGAAAGAGACGAGTCAAATGCGATGAAGCCAAACCAACATGCAGGAGATGCACTGATTCCGGTGTGGAATGCAGTGGCTACTTGTCTACCGCAGTTCTAACTGCTCAACCACAAGCGTCCAAGACGGGAAAGCTTCCATTGATCCCAAGAGTGGCCGAGAGATTGGCCATCATATTTCCACCGAGCCAGCTCGCGGGAGCCAGCGATGAAGACAAAAGATCCTTCGAGTTCTTCCGTTCAGAGACCGCACCCACGATGTCGGGTTATTTCGAAGCAGATTTCTGGAACCGTTTCCTGCTCCAATTCAGTCGTCATAATCCCGCCATCTGGCATTCAGTGCTTGCTTTGAGCGCCTTCCACGAACTGCGCTTGCTTAGCGATGATCGACCAATCCAAAAGGTCGACTTGGCTCCTCAGAGATATGCTCTGTTACAATATAACCAAGCTATCAGTAATCTCACTGGACGGCTTTGGACGAGCAAGGCTCCAACAGAGATAGTGCTTGTGAGTTGCGTGATCTTCATTGCTATCGAATCACTTGTAGGAAATATGCCAAGAGCCACGAATCACATGCTTGCTGGGATACAGATTGCTCGATCGTGGAGGAAAGAGAGAGCCCAATCGGCATCATCATATCTAAGCCCCAAGTTCATCGAAAATAGCGTCATTCCTATTTTCGACCACATAAATCAATTTACTTTCGCTCCTGGCCAAGCCGCACCTCCAATTTCAGAATTCGAGTTGGCCTTAGTCGAGCCAGAATCGGAATGGTTTACTAGCATTCTCGAAGCCAGAGCGTCTTTGCTCAGGCTTAGTAGCCGTGCGCAGCACTTCACAATTACCTTCGGATCCCGGGACGAAGAGCTAGATATTACCAAGAAACATGCTGAAGTGTTCCAAAAACACCGCCTTCTATTTCAAATCCAACGATGGGGGGCAGCTCTCGACGAACTTCTTACACGCCCGATGATGGCACACGTTAGCGCCAGAGACCAGAGCGCGATTTCTCTTCTCCGTCTTCAACATAACATCATGTGGATTACTATATCCAACGCCAAAAATGCTAACGAAACAAGCTTTGACGCCTTTCTCACTAAATTCGAAGCAGTGGTCGACCTCGCTCAGTCTGTCATCGACACGGAATGTGGGACGTCTTGGACGCAACGATGGGCCAGGGCCGTTGTCAGCTTCCAGATGCAAAATATCCCCCATTTGTATTTGACTGTCACTAAATGCCGTAATCCGACAATTCGGCGCAAGGCATTAGCGCTATTGAAATTCTCGTTTCCCAGGAATCGACTACGGAGTATGGATATTGTGATTAGATTGGCCGAAAGGGTCGTGGAACTTGAAGAGGAGGGATTGGAAGACTTAACAGACGCGAAAGGAGATGTGGTTCCTTCGGAATGGGCTCGAATTTATGAGATTGATACTGCGCCAGCGACGATTGATGGCCATCGATTGGAAATGGTTACTTTCAAACGAAAGATAGATGGGAATGGGAAACACTGGTAAGTAACGATAGAGCGAAATCTTTTCTTGAAGTCTCTCCCGGAAGACAATATCCTCCTTCTCGATTAAACATTACTGACCGCTGGATTTGGTGCAGGAGAGAAAAGAAAGAGTATATTGGAGGCCCAGATTTTTCTCAGGCTGAAATCGGGAACCGCCTCGTAACTTCAGAGGGCCCAGAGCTAGAGCTAGAAGTTGAGGGGCTTTAAAGAGTTGATTTACGCTGCGTAGGTCTGCTAGAAGATTTCCAAACGGCTCAAAATGGCTCTGCTAAAGAATCATTGGGCTAGCCCCATGGAACCTACGAGATACTTCTGTCACTCCGATATCGAAGCCGTAGAACGGCACTCTCGGACAGCGTTGTCAATTTATATCCTTCTGATTCTCGAAACATCGAAGATTCTTGGTTCCAATTATCGAGGAAGTCAACTTTACATTTTCCGGCGATCTGTATAATATCTAATAGTAGTAACTATCTTTAAAGGTCTAGATAAGGAATTGTACATCGAGAACGAGAGAGTGCTAATAAGGGCAACGATGTACTTTATTAGTATACTAGACTTAAAGATTATAAAATTCAAATACTAAATATTAATATATAAGCTTTAGTTTATAGGGTTTTAAGTATATTATTAAGAGGAGGCATCTAGGACTAAAGTTCTCTAACTTCCTTTATATTCTTTTATTCTTTCCTCTTTTATATATTATATTACTATTCTCTTTATAATATAAGTAAAGTAATTTAGAGTTCTAAATTAGTCTTATATAAGCTAGTATTAAAAGGTAATACTATATATATAAAGATCCTTATTTACTTTTATTACCCTTTATTCTTTTTTCCTTTATATATTAAGCTATAATTTTATTTGCTTTCTTTAGTTAATTAAAATAATAAATATAAAAAGAAGTAAAGGAGGTTATTATAGTATTATATAATAATAAAAGGGTTATAATCTTCTAAATCGTAAATTATAAATCTTATATTATAAATCTTATATTATAAATTAATTATAATTATAGAATTTTATTAAAAAGGCTATAATATCTTTATTTCTTATTTCCTTCTCCCTTTACCTTTACCTTTTATTCTCCCTCTTTTATATCTCTCTTATTCCCTCTCTCTTCTCTACTCCTCTTACCTTCTTCTCTTAATTACTTATATACTTAACCTAGTAAAAGGAAGGAATACTTAACTCTAAGTAAGAAGAGAGGGAGAGGAAAGGGGAAGAGGAAGAGAGGAGAGGAAGAGGGAAGATAAAGGGTAGAGAGGGAGGGTAGAGAGGAAGGAGGGAGAAGGAAGAAGGCGAGATTTTAGGAAAATTTTACTAGTACTTATAAGCTAAAATACTTAAGTTTTACCCCTTTCCTTTCCCCTCCTCTTTTACCCTCTTTACTAAGAGAGAAGGAGGGGAAAGAGATAAGACTAAGTAAGGAGCTTAGCTTAGTCTTAGGTATATTCTATTAGAGGGGTATAGAAAATAATATTATTTAGAATTTAAGATTTAGTATTTATAATTTCGTCTTAAGAGGGGTTATAACCCTTTTATTATAAGGTACTACTATATTATAAGAGAATTATAAATTAATCTTATTTAATTTAGTATTATATATTATTAAAGAGAGATAAATAAGGTTAGAAAATAAAATATATATTATATTTTATTTATAAAATTCTTTTTAATTATTATTAAGTTATTACTTTAGGATTTTTATAATATAATTAGTATTTTTATAACTTTAAACTATACTTAAGTTAATAAAGACTAAGGCTAATATTAAGATATAATTATTTATAATCTTATATAATATTAGACTTAAAGTTAAGATATATATCTCTATTATAATAAGTTATATCTTAATTATATTTTATACTATGATCGTAATTCTTACGATTCAAGGTGCCTTTAATAGATAGTATAAAAGTATAGAAGTATATAATTATATAATAATTAGGTTGATTATTAGAGAGAAGAGAGAGAGAAGGAGAGTAGAAAGTAGGTAAAGAAAGCTTAATTTTTTAAGGTGCGTGGCTGCCGCAGCCTTATCAGCTTATTAGTGGACCGTGTATTAATTTAGCGACCCCACGAAAATTTCCCCCCTAATTGGTCGTATCACGTGCATACACGGCCCTATTAGTTCAGCTCATCGACCGCCCTTGATAACTCTCCTTTATTATCGTTAGATTATATATTTC
>KZ613954.1:663199-791715 GCA_002865655.1 Hyaloscypha variabilis F | reverse complement strand
CTCATCCTCATCCTCATCCTCATCCTCATCCTCATCCTCATCCTCATCCTCATCCTCATCCTCATCCTCATCCTCATCCTCATCCTCATCCTCATTCTCATCATCTCATCTCATCTCATCTCATCCACTTCCCATTCAAAGAAGTGAACTCTCGAATTCAACAACATGATACTCCCAATCTCCACCCTCACCGCAGTCCCGGCTCTCTTTGCCGCCTCTGCGCTCGCCATTCCCACCCCAGAGCACTCTACAAGCCCCTTCGAAAGCACCACAGGCTTCTCAGATGTGACCTACTCCACCTCCGCCGGCGGCTACGCAGACTGCCTCTCAGGCACCATCCAAGTCCCTGTCACCTCCACCAACCAAAAACTTCTCTTCGCCGAGCCAGCAGACCAATACGCTGTTACAGCATCTTTCGTGCACTTCCTTCAAGCCAACAGCACACAAGCAACAGAAATCGCCGGCGGGCCAGTAAATGTCTCAGAAACATTCAACATCGCAGCCAAGCTCTGCTACCCCAAGAACTGGACCCCATCATCATCAACAAAAACAATCCAGTTCCTGACGCACGGAATCGGCTTCAACCAATCGTACTGGGATTTCGCGCAAGGCTACAGCTTCATCGACGTCGCCGCACAAGCGGGCTACCCAACCTTCAGCCACGACCGCCTAGGGGTGGGCGCCTCAGACCACCCGGACCCAATCCAGATCGTGCAAGCACCCATCCAAGTCGAAATCATCCACCAACTGGTCTCCTTCCTCAGAGGTGGCAAACTCGCCGGCACGACGTTCAAGAACATCGTTGGAGTCGGGCATTCCTTCGGCTCGATCCAATCTGTCGGCGTCGCGGCGAAGTACCCTAAGGATTTCGATGGCCTGGTGTTGACGGGCTTCTCGACTGATACTGGAAGCTTGCAACTCACGTTTGCGGACTTCAACACGGCGATTGCGAGGTTGAACCAGCCGGATAGGTTTGGCAGTCTGTCGAATGGGTATTTGGTTGTTGATAATGCGATTGCGAATCAATTTGCGTTCTTCTATTATCCGAACTTTGATGTTGAGAGTAAGTCTTTTCTTCCTGCTTTGTGAGAGAGGAGATGCTAATTGGGATATAGTCTTTTTGAAGGATGATGCCAGCAAGCAGACGTATACTTATGGCGAGGTTTTTACGCTTACCTCGGTTGTTGCACCTAGTCCTGCTTTCACTGGACCCGTGGATGCGGTGATTGGAGAGTTCGATTATATCTTTGCGCAGGGCAATGCGAGTTACTCTGAGAAGTACTATCCTGCGAACCAGGCCCAGTTGGTGCAGCCTGCGCTCTTCCCGAATGCAAGCAATGGCTCCCAAAGCTATATTGTTCCGGGTGCTGGCCATGCTATCAATCTTCACTATTCGGCGGGACAGATGTTCAATCAGATTCAGGCGTTCGTCAAGAAGAATGGGTTCTGAGGGGATTGAAGATGTTTTCATTATTACTATTCTGTCATGTATTAGTACGTTTTTCCTGTAGACGAGGGTTGGGGCGACCTACCCTACCAGTATCCTAGACATACCTGTAACACCTAATATAGAATGCAAGTCCTTTCCAACCGTACCCATATTATACCAATTTTATTCAATCAAAAGCTCGTCGTTGAACCCCAAGTTGCGTTGCTTAAAGCTGTCTGGACAATTTTCCCACCACTGACGTAGTATAACCTAACTTGATCCGACCACCCAATTCCAGCAATTGCCCCTGGACCCTGTGAATCAAGCACATCCCAATAAGGACTTTGATCCGATTTGGGTGAGAAGGCCTCTCCTGGGTTTCCGTAAAACTCATGAATCTCCGAGTCGGTCCCAATGTAGTAAGTGCGGAGGTAATTGGGCTCCGATTCTTGTATAGCAGCGAGTGAGGTGTCGCTTCCATTCCACTTGGTGATTGTGGTGCCGGTGAGCGGTGAAGCTAAATGGGGTTAGTGGCCATTGCAACATTGTGTTTGGAAAGGATGAAACATACGGGTTTGCCATCCATCGTTGTAGCTGACACTGTACAGATTGGTGGTGGAGGAGTCGACGTAGAAGATATTCATCTCAGGAGCCGTGACCATGGACAGCGAGAGTGGAGAGCCGCCCACAGCATCCGCAGATAGAACAGCACCTGCTTTCCATCCTTTGGCTAAGCCGACCAGCTCTAGTATTGTACCGTCCGTTCCTTGGTAGTACACACGCCACGATCCAGCATCAGCACCGAGGTAGGCAGCAGCGAGAGATGATGCAGGATGAGCCGTTGTTCCTGCGGCTATTTGCACGCTCTTAGTCAGTGTAAGGTTGTTAGTTCCTAACGCGCTCGTGAAGTTGGCACAGATGATGTTATTGGAAGCATCCTGGTAGAAGACGAGCATCTGCGGCAAACGTTAGTGACATAGAAGTAAACTAAAAAGAATTGAAAACTCACATAGTTTGAATTTGCATCCAGGAACTCTGAAGCAGCTATAGACGTTCCGGTCTTTGGCTGGACGCTGAGTGGCAATGCTTGCGCTACACCATAGCTACCCTTTCCAGGATACGTTCGGTAGGCAATGTTCGAGCCTTGTTGATAGTATAGATGAACATAAACGGCGTTGGTGGAGCTTTGTACCGTACTTGCTGCAATTGCACCGATCGAGGCGGTCGTGTCTAGTGTTGTTGCAATAGAGGAAGTAGAAGTGGGAGATGCTGAACCTGAAGTACCAGTCGCTGAAGCTGCTGATCCTGGATTGCCAGTTCCTGAGGCTGCCGAGACAGCAGTGCCAGTTTGTGAACTTCCAATGCTTGACGATGAACATCTGCAGGTCATGGATGTCAGTCCACGGATACCGCACAAGAATTTGACTTCAAACAACAAGATGATGTTAGGGTTTGTAGCATCAAAGCACTGCACTTCCCAACATATCGATGAATCCTAGATATTTGAGGACTTACTGGGATCCAGTACAAGGTACCACTGCTGAAGCAGATGTTTTCGAAGACTTTCGCGACGCCAATGCCCCTCCAATTGCTCCTGCCACCACCGCCACCACGACAAATGCACCGACACCCAACGCAATCAAAAACGTCTTTTTGGACATCCCGCAGTATTTACGAGATTCAGTAGGTGGCAGAAAACTATTGTGCTCATCGCCAGTTGTGACCGCAGTCGAATAAAATGTTTTGAGTGGGACATCTTTTCCCACCACTTCAGGATACACATGTGCCTCTGCTTGTTTCTTGTTATCGAGCAAGATCTTCTCGCTATAAGCAGGAGCAGATGATGCGGTCTGGGGTCTACTATAATCGGGATAGTAGTTCGGTGTATTTTCTGGCGTAACGACCGTGGGGTATCTCTCTTCATAATTCTGGGGCACTCATCAAAAAACTAATTCGACTGGAGTTTCAAAACACTTACAACGTGCTCCATCGAGATATTGTCAGAGTGACAACAAGATTATTGGTAAAGACCGACTGTTGGACAAGTTCATGAACGATTGCGACTCAAAAATTGACAACGAGGGGAATGGACTGGCGTGCGGGATCCCCAACTTGGAGGTGCCACCCCTTTTAGTCACAAAGTTTCTTTGAGCCTCCTCATCTTATCGAAGGATCTTCTTCCGGGGCTTGAGCACATGGTGCAGGGAAGCTATTGGCCCAGAACGCTGGAGTCAGGCCCGTTGAGGGCGCAGCGCTTCCTGAATAAGTGGAACCTCACGCCATACTGGCCCCCAAACCCGGGAATAACGTCTGTTTTGATCAGACTGCAGCTCGGAGGTCATGAGCCGACGAGTAATGTTTCTCGTTGCTTAGACGCAAGAAAACCCACACCGGACTGCTAAACGCTATTCTGCGTGCTACTTTCAACCTTACGAGGAGAGCTGAGGAAATCTTGCTGGGGAGAGTTTTGCATTTTAAATCCTTCAGGAACCAGTCTTGTCTTCTACCAAGACTGATGGCCGTAAACGGAAGGTGTCATGATTGATACTCAAAGTTGCACGTCTTGATCTGTGTGTACCTAGATGCCAACGTTCAGCCGCAGGACGAAGTGGATTTTGTGGCGCATCGAGATGTTAGAATGAAGCTGAGAGACCACGCTTGTGGAGCCTTGACGTGAGGGAGGGACCTTTGTAAAAGAAAAGGGCGGGAAGGCTGTGGTTGAGAGCCTGCTACTGAAAGGACCAAGGTTTTCGAGCGATGAAGCCTGATAGATCACTTGAGCTGGTGCATGTGGTTTGGCTTCGTGTCATGCTTTACGCTGTTCGATCATTGGAAACGAAGGACCTCTTTCTGAAGTTGATATTACCTCAGTCAACTCATAGGAGGTGTGAAGCAAGCGTTCGGTGATGAAGGTGAATAGAGAGTGTGTGCATGTCACCTACCGGTAGTACTCGTATCGAGGTGATGATGAAGGCTGATACTCGTACCATGGCGGTATAGCCTGTGGGGCTGTGATCAAGAACTTCCATGAACAAGCATCTCCACTAGACCGATATACGTCAAACAAAGTTCGATGATCGCAGAGAAGAGTGCCTGGGTTTCTGTCCTTGAGTTTGGTTTCACTGCGAGGAACTTCAAGAATTGACATGAAGTTGCAAGTGGGAAAGGAAATGTTTGGGGTTCAAGCAAACCGAGTCCAGTCACGTGCATCGGATTTGCCGGATTTCTCTCGCATTTCGCCCTCACAACACTCCACCTTACGTCAACACTAGGTACCTTAGAACAAGAATTGCCTCAACATCTTTCTTCAGTATCCCAATTGCTTTGCTTCTAACCTCCTCCAGCACTAACAACAGCAAAAATATCAATTGAGCTTCATCCAAGATCCTCACGATGACCCAAACACACCTCTTCATCCTCGACCAAGGCAACTCAGATGATCGCAACACAGCAAGTGGCCGCATCTTCACCTGCCTTTCCGATGGCACAGAAGGTCGCGACCTCGTCACTGGCCTGCGTAGTGCTCCTGATGGCATATCAGTCTCTGCAGACCACAATTACATATTCTGGACGAACATGGGCCATCCGGGCGCTGATGGTTGGACGAATACAGGAAGCATACAAAGATGTGACATCGATGGGAAGAACGTTATCACGGTGATAGAACCAGGAACTAAAACGCATACCCCGAAACAATTGACCATTGCAGAGAAGAGCAAGAAGCTGTATTGGTGTGATAGGGAGGGCATGAGGGTTATGCGGAGTGATCTTGATGGTGGGAATGTGGAGACGTTGGTCAGCAATGGAGATGTGGAGAATGCGGAGCATAGAGCGGATTACTTGCGGTGGTGTGTGGGCATACAGGTTGACGAGGATGCGGGGCAAGTATATTGGACACAGAAAGGTCCGCCAAAGGGAGGAAAGGGCAAGATACTGAGGTGTCCGATCAATGGTACTGGCTCCGATAGAGAGGGCATCGAAGTCTTGTTTGACCATCTCCCGGAGCCCATTGACTTGTCTTTGGACCTCGCAGAGGGCTGGCTTTACTGGACGGACCGGGGAGAGCAAGTTCCCGGCCCATGTTTCCCCATACCTTTTGCTGATGAATCGCAGTATCCCTCTGGGGAACACGGTCAATCGGTCTAGGATTCCGAAGAAGGGCGAGAAGACAAAACACGAAATACTGGTTCGAAAGCTCCATGAAGGCATCGGCCTCGAACTCGATGTCAAGAACAGATCCATGTACATCACCGATTTGCTCGGAGGGGTCTACCGAGCTGATCTAGATGGGAGTAATGAGAAGGTCCTCTTTCCAGATCTGGGGACGGTCACGGGTATTGCTATTGCACACTTGTAGATGCAAATAGACTTTGGCTTCACATCCCCAGATTGCCAGTGCTATCAAACACCAAGAGATGTTCCACGGAGGTGCTCAATGATGAGAGAGGAGCATGATGTGTACATACGGATCGCAGCTGACCTCAATTCTGAGACTTAGCTTCGTTCAGAATCGTGTATCCCTTTCCTCCTACCATCATATCCTTCAACTTGTTGATAATTTGTTGCCTTTGCGTTCGTTTGCTGCCTCTCATATTTGCGCGATGGTCATGCTTGGAGGACTGTTTCGTCGAAAGTTCATAGGTCGCAATTTGATTGATTCGCCTGGTCTCTCCATATTTTCATTGTTTTCAGGAGCGAGTGGTCACATTCTCACATTTGCTTGCTTACTATTCGCGTGAGCCTTGACAGGCTTTATGAGCTTCTTCATGCCATATTTGCGGGCCAGTGTTCGAGCAAACGATGAATTCTATAAGATAGGGCTTGTAGCCAGCTTCGTTTCTGGTATCGATCAGAAGCAGCTTCTTTCTTAATCCTTCCGTTCAATCAAAAGCTTGTCCCTAGGTACCCGTCACAATGTCTCTCACATCCCCTTTCTGCACGAAATGCACCAACAAGGTGAGAACCGCGAACAAGAAAGACGAGCATACTTTGCAGTCATGTCAAAAACCCTGGCCGTTCTGGGAAGATCAATTTTGTGACAGATGTGGCTCACCTGAGCACGAAACAGGTGATTCAAAGAAGTGCCCCAAAAAGCAGCCCCTGATGTCAGTCTGTAACAAGTGCGGACATGAAGGTCATCACATGTCAAAAAATTGTCCTATCTCTGATAAAACCAAGAAGGAGCACGTGGAGCAGTATACGAAGACCAGGTATGAGGCTGTGATGCTGGAGCAGAGCAGGGCCGAGGAAAGGGGTGCTTCGAAGAAGAACCCACCAGTTGGAGCGCTCGACGGTCCAAGCCGCACCATCCCTGTACGTTCTCAAGGAACGCCGAATCGGGCAGCTAGTAGTGGTCCTTCTCAAGCCTCGCCTGGTTCCAAGAACACACAATCGAGTCATACATCAGGTACCAGTGCTGCCAATATTGCCCAAGCCTCGTCTTCTGCAACTCAAAGCCAGCAAAATGTGCCAGATCCAACAGACGAGGTCGAAACAACCTTGCGTATTACAGTGAACAGCACTGCCAAGCGCAAGGCGCTGGAGCAGAAAGAGTTAGACCGTCTTCGATGGAGCAAGGTGGACTTTGACGAGGTTCTCGATAACCCAGCCAGGACTATCGCTAGAGGAGTGACGATACAGACAAATTTCCTTGCTTTCAATTTTGCTACAACAAACGTTGCACTTCATAAGTACCGAATTCAGTTGGGTACGATTACAAGAGGAAACAATACTCAGACCATCACCAAACCTGAGGTCAGGCGAGCTCTGATCAAGAGGCTACTTCATCGTCAACGTCCGCCAGCAGGAGATTTTGTCACCGACTATTTAGACTTCGTCATCTCCGTTGGGCCACTTTATCCCCAATTTACTAGTCAAGTGCCATGCGCCTACAATGTGCCCCATCTGCGTTCAACACCGGCGGGGCAGGGACCGGCCACTCTAAACACAATTTTCTGGTTTGAGGGTACCATTGACAGAGATAGACTACTCAACTATTTCGGTTATCGCCATAATCTCACGCCAGCTAATCTAGGAACCTATCATCCAGATCAAGATATTCGCAATTTGAACGTTCTGTCTTGGTACCACATCAACAATGACGATACTTTCAGAGGAGGTCGCACCGGTAAGAAATTCTATGCTGGAAATTTTGGCCCACCTGGCCTTGCCCCAAACGGCGGCGATGGCAGAAATCTTAACAACCTCTACATCGTGCATAGAGGATGCTTCAGTTCTGTGCGCCCTGGCCGGGACTCGCTTCTCCTCAATATCAACCCAGCAACTACTGCTTTCTTCCCAACTATCCATCTTCAAGTTTGGATAGACCGTCGCTGGGCTAACGCTCAGCATTTACCATTGCCTCACTCCGTTGATTGGAAAGAACTCAAGGATGTACGGGTGACATTCGACGGACACCAGCCGGATGCCAATGGCAGGAGAAAACCTCGAACCATTTGCTCGTTTCTGTTTAATACTGTACAGCCTCCTCGATTTCAACCAAAGGACAACAACGGAAATTTATTGCCTTTCACTACAGTTCTCGCATATCTGCGAAGAAGTAAGCGTCTACCCTCGCAGTTATGGCGGGAGATCCGCTGACAATAGCTTTTGTAGGGTATAATTGGCTGACGTTCAACGACAACCCGTGTTGGGTCAACTGCGGAAGCATTGCCGTGCCAAATTGGTTCCCTGCCAGCCATCTAACGATTGTTGAGTGGCAAAAGGTTAAAGGACAGGTAGCAACAACTGCCACGGCAAACATGCTCACTATGGCCCAGACACACGCCTCGCAGAACAAGAGATATATCTTCACTGCCAGTGAAGCCCTAGGATTGGTACCGCCTGCCAATTGGCAATTTCCTGGCCCGGGATATCAGGCCACACATCGCGTTCCAGCACCCGACCCGGTCCCTCGACTCACTTCGAGGCTTTCGGCTACTGTCGGACCTCTCTCCTGGCCGCCATTCTACAATGTAGGTCTTGATAGGTGTTCTGGATTTCTTTCAACTGATCTCAACAGACCTTTGGACTTGAACCTCTCTGGGGTCTACTTCGAATTCAAGCGAGATATTTGGCCCTGCCGGTGCTTGCTTTCAAGCGAGTGAACAATAACCTTGATCAGACTCTTCAACTTTCCACAGCCGGCGCTACGGGCAGAAAGGCTTCGTGGAACCTGGCAGGGAGACATTTCTTTATTCGACCCACGGCCGCCTTTAGGTTGTGCGTTCTTCGAGTTGGCGTGAACGTCGAAAATTGTCTCACAGCTTTTAGAGAACAACTTGATACATACTTGAATGGCTGTCGACTCCGAACTCATCGTGACCCTCTGGACTGGCACATTGCTGCAAACGCTAATCACCGCGCCAACTTTGTTACTGCTCTCACTGCCGCACACAATTGGTTCCTGACTACTTCCAGACAGGATAACACAGGCGATCCACCACTAATTATATTAGTACTTGGAGGAAGAGGAGATCCCAGAACCTACGCATACTTAAAGTGGTGGGGAGACTGTTTGAGAGGAATACCAACGATTTGTGTTACCAGAGACGCCATTAATAGCCAGTTTCGTAATGGGATAATGGATCGGGGATTCCTGGGTAATTTGAGGTGAGAGGCAACTATCGGGTGCAAAGGAAATATCTCCTGACATCAATCAGCTTGAAGATCAACTTTAAGCTTGGGGGCACGAGTCATGCGCTGGCTAACAATAGACAATGGTATGGAGCGAAGCCTTACACTATGATTGTCGGAGCCGATGTTACCCATCCTGGAAGGACTGCCAATCCCACCTATCCGTCAATGGCGGGCGTTGTTGCCACTCGGGATGCGACATCAGCCCATTACTTAGGCTCTGCTCGACTACAGGCGAAAAACACAGAGGTATGTTCCCATCCCTTCTCTCCCCTCCCTCCCTCTCCCGAAGTTAACCATATTCTGTTAGCATATCGTCCAACTTGATGAAATGATCGAAGAGAGAATTTGTGTCTACTTCCAACATCAACATCAACTGCCACAACACATCCTGTTCTATCGTGACGGTGTCAGTGAGAGCCAATTTGGCATGGTGAAGGACGACGAACTCCCATTGATCAAGGCAGGATGTTTTAACGCAGGTATTCGTTGTAACGGGCCACCAAATTGGTCCCCTTTCATTACCTTGCTCGTTGTTGGAAAGCGCCATCACACCCGGTTCTATCCCATAGAGCCCGGTGCGCCACTAACCCTAACCGCAAACCTTCCTTCTGGTCTCGTCGTTGATAGAACTGTCACTTCTCACTGGAAAGCAGACTTCTATCTGCAGAGCCACGATAGCGCGCTGGGTACGGCAAAGAGCGCTCACTACATGATCATCACGAACGAGAGCGGCTATCACATGGACGAAATCCAAGAACTTGTAAGACACTCTCCTTCTCTACTATCTAGTTGAGATCTAGAAGCCATACTTACTGGTGCTGCAACAGACGAACAAGCTCTGCTACACTGGGCAGCGTGCAACAAAAGCCCTGTCCGTCTGCACCCCAGCCAGATACGCCGATATCTTGTGCGACCGCCTGCGATGCTACGTGAAGGACGTCATTTCTCATCAAGCACCCGCCACGGGTATGCAACCTACAACCTTGATTCAGTACAACCAGGACCCTCTCAGCTGGCGTGCGAACGCAGCTCAACCTGCAGGTGGTCCGATTAACGTTGCGGCGAATCAGGGGTTCGTGGCCCCGGCTCGTGTCAATCCATGGCATCCAAATGTTGATGAAATAATGTTTTATCTTTGAGTGATGTCTGATGTTTTGTATCAGTGCTATTTTATTGTTGATTTTATTTTATTTTCACTCGCTTTGCTTCAATTCATTTTCGGCGATTGGGGATGAATCGTAGGGTCTGAAGTGGTTGTCGTGAGTTTGGTGCACATTCCTTGCTTTTGCCTTTTCTGATTTCCCGTGGCCTTTTTTCTTTTATGATGAGTACCGCTTGAATCTTGTGTTATTCGATAGTTACCTACATCATTGACATTTTACTTGTACACTGCAAATGTTACCTTAGAAGTACGTATTTACCGTTAGATCTTGGGATGGATTTGCTCTTTTAAGTTTAGATTTTAAGGCTGCGTAGTTGGCGTGCTTCCATTTCCATGTATGCTTATGCTAGGTAGTCTGCAAGTATGAATTTGGTTCTCCAAAAAAAAAATCTGTGCTGTGCACACGTGACTGCCCTGCACTCATTGACAATCGATGAGTGCGGTGCCATATCACCAAAGCTAGCTGATCTATTGGGCATGCAGAGTGACCTGAGCGATTTGTTCTCATAAATGCATTGACTTTCTGTTTTGAATATTTGGATGCGTATTTGGCGTTTCTGGTTTATGCATTGGAGTTTTGAATCAGAAGGGATTGCAATTGATGTTGACTGTAATGCGTGAGTTCTGGAGTTCATTTGTGAGAAAAATTGATGTATGGTGCTCTGGGTTTCTGCTGGCAAACGTACATTGATGTATATTCGGCGTTTCTAGGATTTTTGTGTTATGTTACTAGGAGTCTTGGATTAGATGGCATTGCAATTGATATTGATAAACCAAAAGTTTAATTGATGTCATGTGATGCCCCTTCTCACCAGCCTTTAGGCGAGGAGAAAAGGGGCAAGTCTTCTATTGAAGTTGCTAAGATATTCCTTACTTATTTCCCTTCCCTGTTACATTAGTAATATTCGGATAAATTCATCTTGCTTGTAAATATTGAGCCTACTAATCCGATGGTTTCCAAATCATTCCACAATCTGTTTCTTGCCTTCCATCCCTTTCCACCCCTCACAAAACAACAGCAACAACCCCCAACGCCCCCAAAACAAGCATCATCGCCCCACTAACACTCAACTCCCCCGCATCACCAGTACTAATAACCGAAGCCGACGGCGTCGCCGTTGCAGTCGCAGTCGCAGTCGCGGTCCTCGTCACCGTAGCAGTCGACGTAGATTTCACGACCTTCTTGGTACCGGAGGATGTAGAGCAGACCGGATTTTCAATGAGGCTGGTTAGACTTGGACAGGAGGAAAGTGCGGAGTTGAGTTGTGATTGGTGGGCGCTGTAGAAGGAGATTACTGAGGATTCGTAGGTGCTGAAGGCGGGGGCGATGGAGGAGGGCACTGAGAGGTGCTGGTGGTTCGATTAGTGGGCGGTGTTTTGAAAATGAGGGGTGGCGGAGTTGGGAGGTTAAGAAGGGAGGGGGCTTACGCAGGGATCGGTGAGTGTGGTGGCTGCAGTTTGGAGGTAGCTGTATAGAGCACCTGTTGGAGTTGGAAGACCGGTGATGACCGTGGCCAGTCCCGCCAACACTGAAGAACAGGCGTTGGAGCTGTTGGTTGAGGCTGTTGCGGTGGGATATGGAGTCGCTATCGACGAGGAGTTGGACACCTGTCTGATGTGGAAGACTTCCCGGCGCAAGGCTTCTCCGTCGAAGTAGGTGGCGGACGTTGTGGTGGCGAGAACAGCGACGAGGAGAGACTTGATTACGTACATTTTGCGTAGGGACTTGCGGTTGCTGATAGATTTGAAAGGGGTTTTGTATGAAGCTGAGTCAAAAAGGCAGCTTCAAAGAGTTTCAAGGTGTCTGGAGATGGCTAATAAACGTGTTGAAGAGGGATGGCTTAGATCAGTGAAGAGCGCTTCACGAACAGGGACAAAACTGGAGATGCAGGTATCTTATACCAGCCAGTAACGAGACACTGGAGTGACTGCTCCGTAACTCACCTCTTTCTTTCAACTGGAGATACTTCTGATTGGTGATCGACATGAAAATGATGAATGGCTTCATTGGCTTGCAAACTGTGGCGTCAGCCTTGCGTAGCTGAAGGAGTGAAACTTGTCCATCGAATGTTGAGAGTTCTGATTCGCGAACGCTGGCAACGCGGAACTTCATATTGTGGCGTTAGCCTTCCTAGGTTGAAACACTTCCCCAACTTCTGAGCCGCTGAAATGGATCCACGTCTCCTGGCCCCCAAGTTCAGCTGCGCATCCCTTGCCCGCGGCTTGCATACTTCGGTTGCAGGAACTGGATTCGGGTGGGCCAGGCCCAATATCGAGAACAAGTTCCCGGTCTTTCGAAGATCGAATATGATTATTGGGCACTGTGTCAGAATGCCAGTAAGCACGGCTAACCCCGCAGAACTGTCTGATTAGAAGGGTAGCGCTGACTGGCCGCCGGGAAGGAAATCTCAGATAACGAAATGCTTGAGAAGCGAAAGAAAAGAAACAATTGGACAAACTTCACGCTGGATCTTAGCATCAAAGCATGCCCTTGCATCATTGCGATGCAGGAACAGAAAGCTGTGGCAAGTTTAGTCTCCACAATGCGAGCCGGCTAGTAGGGAGCACTGCTCACCCCCCCACAACTATCTCCAAACCCCGTCTATCAAAAGTTTCGAATCACTGGATACTCCGCACCCGTTCTCTTCCCACAGTTGCCCCATAGAGCATCCTTCCCACACTCGTCAAGCCTTATCCAGACTCTCTACCTTGCCACCCCTGTATCCTCTGCAGAGGCAACCGTCTTGCCTGCCACATCTTCCCCAAAATATTCTGTCGTAAGGCGCCTTGTTGATCACACGCTGTCTCAATCTCTTGGTCACTGACTGTCCCATGCTTTTGACTTGTAAAATCCACACTTCACAGTCCCGGGCCTCAAAAACAAGCACCCAGTACCTCCGGACACACTTAAGCCAACGAGACTGAAGTTTACAGAGAGCTTTGAACCATGCTAAAAGTACAACTCGCCCGTTCACTGTCCCTAGGAGAGCAGGCTGTGCTTTAACTTTGATCACGTGATCAAGCCAGTAACATCGGATGTTGGGTGTCAAGGAAGGCACGACAGACGACTATCGTCAGTCATCCCATAGTAGCTCGAATGATTCTGATCAACAGTCCTGCAGTTTTCATTCAGTCTCGAGCACAACGAGAATACTGTGCTGGCCTGCAATCGTGCATAGCCAAGCGGATATTCATTGTCCCTTGAAATCACCTGACATCCAAAACTTGAAACTAGTTAACAATTGAGGGTATTAAGACTCGAGAGAGCAATGATCGAGGCTGACTTGTATAATCTGGTGAATCGCACAAGATGTGGTTGCCTGCTCAGCAGAGCCGACCTGCACCTCGCCCCTTTTCCGTACGAGGCGAAGCATCAGGCTGCACCGTTGTAAAACACCAGCGTCTCAGCCTTGGAGAGATGGAATTCGATAGAATATCGGGCATACTCGAAGTAAAATTTGAGTTTACAGGATGAGAATTGCAGCCGTGAAAGGTGAGAGCGAGGGGCGATGGGATTGGGAAACGCAGAGCAAAGATTTGTGCAAGGCTGCATAAATTCGGGCCACATGTTATTTTCAACGTACGTTAACTCCAAGACCATTCAGAGAGAGAAGAGTATGCCTTGCCAAAATACTTCTTAACTAAGGGACATTTAATACAATAAAACTGTGTTTAAAGTCTGATCTTCCTCAAGTCGTGGTATATTCGTGGATCTTAGCATCGCGGCCTTGCACAGCCTCAATCATCCAATCGAAACCGAACATGCTCTCCACGAGGACAAGGCAGAGAAAAGATAGAATACTCTGATGCTTTTCTTCCACTTGGTAGTTGAGTATGATCGCTTTTGGATATTGGGCAACCCACAGATGAAATTTCAAAATGCCTGGTCCAAGTCCAACTTGAATAGAATGTTCTAGATGGAGCCCGTTCTTTCACGAACATAGAAGGCTTCAGCCTTCTCCACACGTGACATAAGATGCACGGTTCACCTTGTGGCTTGACAGGGCAGAACAAAGGAGAATTGCCATGGAAACCATGATGTTCTGAGGAATTTTCGTACATTGAAATGCAATAGTTAAACAGGGAAGGTTAAAAATCGAGAATATGCTCTCCAATGTACTTAAAATACCGATTCAATTGCATTTATTGCGTGGTGTTGAGGCTGCTGTGCTGGATGCATTTCGACGGGGCTGCCTTTGGAATCTCGTAGAATCGCGCCAGGGGTGCTCGCCAAACTAAAATGGTCGAGCGCCGTCTATATCTTTTCAACTTCCTCCACAAACAAAACTTTTCTCTTCATACCACCCACAAGATACCCACTGCTTCTCCCCGTGCAGACAAACCTCAATCCTTTACGACTTCACGAATAGACTAGAGGTAAGCTTCAACTATCATCCCTTCATAGATCCATCCAGCTGCCTGGAGCTCCCTTTTGGCGCTCAGCCTCACATCAGGAGAGCTTTGACAAGCTGCTCAATCCACTCCTACACCATCGCAACACATTGCAATCTCCTCGATATCCTCTGAGATCATCTGCTGACATCTTTTTGCACCAGAAACGAGACAACCGCAACCATGCCTGGCGAAACCTTCGAGTTCCAGGCTGAGATCTCTCAGCTTCTCTCCTTGATCATCAACACAGTGTACTCCAACAAGGAGATTTTCCTGCGAGAACTAGTTTCCAACTGTTCTGATGCCCTCGACAAGATCCGATATGAGGCCCTCTCCGACTCGAGTAAGCTCGAGACCGGCAAGGATCTCCGGATCGACATCATCCCCAACAAGGAGAACAAGACCCTCACAATCCAAGATACCGGTATTGGCATGACCAAGGCTGTAAGTACTCTGCACACCTGAAGGTGAAGCAAAGCTAACATTCACAGGATCTCGTCAACAACCTGGGTACGATCGCTCGATCCGGTACCAAGCAATTTATGGAGGCCCTGACCGCAGGCGCTGACATTTCCATGATTGGTCAATTTGGTGTCGGTTTCTACTCTGCATACCTCGTTGCTGACCGTGTTACCGTTGTTTCGAAGCACAACGATGATGAGCAATACATCTGGGAGTCCAGCGCTGGTGGAACCTTCACCCTCACACCTGATACCGAGGGCGAGCAACTCGGCCGCGGCACCAAGATCATTCTCCACTTGAAGGATGAGCAGACTGACTACTTGAACGAGTCCAAGATCAAGGAGGTCATCAAGAAGCACTCCGAATTCATCTCATACCCCATCTACCTTCACGTCCTCAAGGAGACCGAGAAGGAAGTTCCTGATGAGGAGGAGGAGACCAAGGAGGACGAGGATAACGACAAGAAGCCCAAGATCGAGGAGGTAGACGACGAAGAGGAAAAGAAGGAGAAGAAGACCAAGAAGATCAAGGAGTCCAAGATCGAGGAGGAGGAGCTGAACAAGCAAAAGCCCATCTGGACCCGCAATCCTTCCGACATCACCGCCGAGGAGTATGGTTCCTTCTACAAGTCCTTGTCAAACGACTGGGAGGACCACCTTGCTGTCAAGCACTTCTCCGTCGAGGGTCAACTCGAATTCCGCGCCATCCTCTTCGTTCCTAAGCGTGCTCCTTTCGATCTGTTCGAGACCAAGAAGACCAAGAACAACATCAAGCTCTACGTTCGCCGTGTTTTCATCACTGATGATGCCACTGACCTCATTCCTGAGTGGTTGAGCTTCGTCAAGGGTGTCGTCGATTCTGAGGATCTCCCTCTCAACCTGTCCCGTGAGACCCTTCAACAAAACAAGATCATGAAGGTCATCAAGAAGAACATCGTCAAGAAGGTTCTCGAGCTCTTCGGCGAGATCTCAGAGGACAAGGAGCAATTCGACAAGTTCTACTCTGCTTTCTCCAAGAACATCAAGCTCGGTATCCACGAGGACTCCCAAAACCGACAAGCTCTTGCCAAGCTGCTCCGATTCAACTCCACCAAGTCGGGTGATGACATGACTTCCCTCACTGACTACGTTACCCGTATGCAAGAGCACCAGAAGAACATGTACTACATCACCGGAGAGTCGCTCAAGGCCGTCTCGAAGTCACCGTTCCTTGACTCCCTCAAGGAGAAGAACTTCGAGGTTCTCTTCTTGGTTGACCCTATTGATGAGTATGCCATGACTCAACTCAAGGAGTTCGATGGCAAGAAGTTGGTCGACATCACCAAGGACTTCGAGCTCGAGGAGACCGATGAGGAGAAGAAGACTCGCGAGGCCGAGGAGAAGGAGTATGAGGGTCTCGCCAAGGCTCTCAAGAACGTCCTGGGCGACAAGGTCGAGAAGGTTGTTGTCAGCCACAAGTTGGTTGGTGCTCCTTGCGCCATCCGTACTGGTCAATTCGGTTGGTCAGCAAACATGGAGCGTATCATGAAGGCCCAAGCTCTCCGTGATACCTCAATGAGCTCGTACATGTCTTCCAAGAAGACCTTCGAGATCTCACCCCGATCACCGATCATCAAGGAGCTCAAGAAGAAGGTTGAGGCCGATGGTGAGAATGACCGTACCGTCAAGTCGATCACCCAACTTCTCTTCGAGACCTCCCTGCTCGTTTCCGGCTTCACCATCGAGGAGCCTGCTGGATTTGCTGAGCGCATTCACAAACTCGTCTCTCTCGGCCTGAACGTCGACGAGGAGCCCGAGACCGCTGAGGAGACCGCTGCTGAGGAGGCTGAGGCAGATGCGCCCGCCGAGAGCGCCATGGAGGAGGTCGATTAGATGCAGAATAATGAGACTCTTTGCTTTCGCGCGGGGTTCTTGCGGAGTTTGATTGGCTTGGTAATCTTTCACGAAATGGTCATTCCTCGCTTTTGTTATGCATGAGAGCAGCCTTTGCTTTTCCCTCTGGTCTTTGGTTTTTTGACACTTTTCGTCTGCATTGCACGCGATGGTGGCATAATCCCCTTTCCCTCTAAAAATGTACCTTTGTGACAACAATGCGTTAAAGACTAGTCAGAAGAAAGCAGATCCGAGCAGAATACAAAAATTACCTCTACCAATCGTCCACTATTGATTGTCTTTGTGATGTTCCATTTTCACTCGTGGTCCTATTGCTCCTGTGCTTTGGTGTAAGTGCAACTCGGCGATCGCGATGGTATTGGGATGCCTCGTGCTCAGACACGTTGCACTTCCACGTAAACCTCATATCCCATCTCTCAAAGAAATGAGCGAGTGCTCCCTGATCCACGCACATCTGTCAAAATCGAATTGATCGGCAAGTAGTAAGATTTCTATTGTAGCAAGTGTAACATCTCGTTCGTGCAATCCACTCAAAGCACATCAGTACCTGACTACCTGGCTCAATTTCAAGTCCCTATATCACCACGAACCTGCTTCTCATCTTGCCCTGTCCATCCTCTCTTTCTCATCATTCAGCTGCTTCACTCTTCCTCCACATTCATTTAGTTCTTGATTATATTCTTTTAGTTCCTAAATCAACAGCAACAATGCCACCTCCACGCTCATTTCTCACATTTTTGTTCACCACACTCCTTCTCCCACTCCTGATATCAGGAGCACCTCAAAGCTATGGATTGTCCCCTGAGCAGTCTCCACCCACTCCTTCATACCCAGAAACCTACATCAATCCCGAACCAGACGAAAATTGCCCCGAGTCCTACACCACGCCAGCAGCAACATACAACACCACACCCCCTCAACCATCTATCTACGGCTCCAACCCCCCTCCACCACCACCCCTCCAAGGAAGCTACATTACCAACCCATCATACAACCCATCCTCACCAGCACCCTACATCTCGCTCCCCTCCCCCGCCCCATCTTATCCATCTTACCCATCTTACAACCCACAACCCTACATTCCAAACCCACCATACCCAGCTAGCATCAACCCCGGCGGTCCAATAATCTCGTACCCTTCCTCCACCTATCCGATTGCTACGCCCACTTATCCTATCGTCGCCGTCGCTACGTATGGGAATAGAAACGAAAATGGTGGATATGGATATGGAAATACTTATGGTGAAGCGGAGACATGTGGGAGTGGGACGGTGACGGTGACGCAGACGGAGAGCTTGACTGTTGCTGTAACGGTAACGGGGTATGGGGGGAGTGTGCAGACGTATGGGGTGGTGGATAGCTACAGCCAGGCACAGCCTTCGAGCTATGCACAGCCATCGAGCTATACTTCTTCCGAACCAGCAAGCTACGATACAGACTACGATACAAGCTACGACTCGAGCTCATCTGACAACGGAGAGTATGCTGAAGGTTCCTACGATAACAGCGGTATATATGGTGATAGCGATAATTCGATCTTGGATTCCGCCCAAGACTCAGCCGATGGTTTGGATGAAGACGGTGGTTTGGATGGAGACAGTGGTTTGGATGGAGACAGTGGTTTGGATGGAGGGTTGTTGGGTGGAATACTTGGGAGTCTATAGATTTCTTTGGAGCGTTGAAGGGATTAAAGGTGGTTTTGGGTGTAATGGAGGAAGGGGATGTAGGGAATAAAAGGGACAGGGGAGGAGGATATAATTGTTTGCAGTTGTAATTGAAGGTAGATAATCTAATAAATTGTAGTGTTTGCTCTTGGATTATTGGAGATCTTGCATTGTGATGGTGAGGGTTAGAGATGAAGGTGGTGTTGTGTTGTATAATTGTGTCGTGAGTTAGACGATCTTGGCTTCTTTGGATATTGACAATTCTTCTTTAGTGCTACGTTTCTACAGCAGTACCCTGCCAGAGCATAGATCCCGCTCACTACTTAATATTTCTAAGTTAAAATGTGACTGGGTTTCTGTCAGTTGCGAAAGTAAGGCTCGATTGAGGTTCTAAGAGGGGGCTATCTAGCTGTATATATAGGCTGTGGTACCCTGGTCTGACTAGGGCTAAATACACGTGATTTACCAACTGACAGTTTCGAAGAGCTTCACTACCGACCCATCCGCCATCATCAGCTCAAGCACACTTCCAAGCGAACCACTTTGCAAAACAATTCAAGTATCAGTCTGATCATCCCACTGGTCCACTCAGCAACCATACACTTCAGCAGTATAAATCCAATTCCCCGCTCACGCATCCCAGTTCGCATTCGTGTCGAACGTGCCCTCGAATCCGTGAACTAATATTCCTAAGTCCTTAAGTCTTCCTAAAGCAAAACGCTCCACGTTACCTTATTGACTTCACCGTCTATCTTATTTACTATATTCTTCTAGTTCTCATTATTCTTTTCCTGCGCTAGTATTTGCTTTACTAGAATAGGAAGAAGGATAAGCTAGCCTAAGCTAGGATCTAGGAAGCTAGGCATAAGTAGTATATCCATGCGTTTGAAGATTTAATAGATAGGGAGAAGGCTAATTTCCGCTATGTCTTCTAGATATACGAGGTCGTTAAGCTAGAGCTTGATATATTTTGTCGCGAAGGCTGTCTTTAATTCCTAAAGTTAGATAGTATTTGCATGATATGGAGCATCTCCTTCCCGTACAGAAAATTTACACCAGCATTCAGCTCAATTGGATTTTCAAGTTATTTACGCCAGAGAGGCCCTCAGACTAGTCAACACCGAAATTTCATACGGCGCATTTGTCAAAACGCAATTTATAGATGATTTAGACAATGGTAACAACCCTCTTCTCATACTCCTCGGTAATCGGTCCCCAAGTACCCCTCGGTCCAGCAACACCCAAATTCATATGCGTAATCCTGTCCCAGAGTGATGCATTAATTTCCTCTCTCTTCAAGGTCCGCGGCTCTGGCACTTTCCTATCTTTGATCCTCGTCAGGCTGGGTCTGCAGAATTGTGCAATACCAATGCGTTCATATTCTTGGTCCTTCGAGAGTGTCAAGAGGAGACAATTTGCTGCGTCGAGGAAAAGTGCGAAACATGGAAAAGTGGGCGCGAAGTCGAAGTTTGCCGTGCCGACTGATATTTGAGAATGTGGCTGGGGTATGAACCGCTCATCGTCGACTGAGATTGAGGCTGCGTCGTTTAGGACGGGTAGACGGATCTGGACGGGTGTACCGGGCTTTCTCCAGGGGATGTAGGCTGCGCTTAGGGGAGAGACCTGGAAGAATGGGGCCTGGAATTTGTAAGTATGTTGTATAGGTGAGAAAGGAAGGGCTACATACCTTGACCTTCAAAACCCCACTAGATACCCTCCCATAGGTATCAACACCAGCGGGAATAGTCCGACATTCGATTACCTCCGCAACGATGTGCTTAAACGACAATGCGTCAAACGAGATATGAGAATCCAAGGAAGCCCACGACCAGGTCGGTGCACGATACTTTTTCGGTTTCGCAATATCACATAGCTTTAGGCCTTCTATAGAAGGCTCGAATCCATACTTAGCTTGCACCGTGTCCTCCCCTTTACCAGAAGTTCTCCAGTACAAGTCTTCCAGCAGGTGATTCTTCCACAATCCAGCAAGATACTGATCTCCGGTCTTCTGCGCAATAAACTTCGCAATACCAGACAAAGCCGACAGTTTATCCTGCTCGTTTGTCAAGTTCCTCTGGCAGAAGTCTGCGATATGAGCTAGCCAGCCTCCTCTCCAACGTCCACAAGGCCGTCCCGTATCTGGCCAATCTCCTTCAACTAGAGATTTACCCAAACCTTGCATACCATGTTCCTCGAACTCAATTTTTTGAGAATCTAGGAGGAGATCCGTGCTGAAGAATGAAGGCGCAAATAAAGCACCATCCTCTACGATGAGGTTGTACCTACATTCCCAGTACATCTGATCTCGAGCAAAGTGGATGGTACGCGGGGATAAGAGCCGTTCTTGTAAGGTCCAGGCACGAGTACTGAGATGCGCCGTATAGAGTGGATCGAATGATCTGCCAAAGGTGCTGATTCGATACAATTTTTTGGCGTTAGCTGTACATGGTGGCATCCATTCAGGGAAGAAGTGGAGTTTAGCGACGACAGGATGTGGGGGCTTTTTGTCGGTGTACTTTATCGTCACTGGCTTGGAAGGATCCCTCTCCGTAAATGACTCCTGAAGACAGGAGGTCCGGTGGAATATATGTTGCCTCCCGCGATGGGAAACAGCCAGCAAAAGAATCCTTAGAGTCTGATGCGGAAATGGTGATATAGGAGTTTCTGTAGACATCAGCCATTTTTGTGGCCTCTTCTTCCCAGTCTATAACGCTATCCTGTAGAATGCAAAAAGAATCGATCCAGAGGTAACGAACGCGAAGTTTTCTCGTAATTTGAACAGCATCTCGGAATGTCTTTGGGAGGTAGGAGATGGCTATACCAGGGTTCTTGAGATCTTCTAAAGTTTTTGAGGTTAATACTGTCCTTGGGGATTTGCCCCAGCAGTGGCTTAGGGCAACATATCGCCCATGCTTGCCGCCTGACTCGAGCAAGGTTATGGTTCTTAATTCGTCACCAGGTTTTCTAAGATCAAGAACTCGGGTTGGGAGGGGTGGATCATCGACAGTTGCTGGAGAACAGGGGTGGTTATCGTCGCACCAGCTAATCCAGTTGCGGAGCCGTTGGACTGCAACATCAGAGCTAGAATCCCGTTCACGCAGCCTCCCAGGAACCACAGCCGAGAATCGGGTTCCTACAATCTATTAAGCAAAGATGTGCTAATTTCTCATGTGAGAGTGGGTTTGTGCTTACTATCGTTTGTGCATACGCGTATGTATGTGCCAAGATAGCTCATTGTATACTTCCCCTTCTCGTTTTTCTGAATATCTGGTGCTGGTCCTGCAGAAAACCTCACACCTATTCCAATCAAATGGGAAAAAACTTTCTCTTTCGATGGCCTCCAATCATCTGGCAAGTACCACTGTAATCGAGACGTTAGCATGACTTAGCAGCAGGCAATTAGAGCTAATGAATGGTTCTCAAGGTGGTCGATTGTAGAGTAAACGAAACAGCGAAACATAGCCGGAAGAAAGAATCAAAGGCTTCAAAGAACTTATTCTTACACTGCCATAAATCCATGGCCTTATAGTCTTCTCACTATTTGATGATTCCGTAAAATGTGACTTCTGATTGTCCCTCACCACCCGGTTACTTGCCACCTCTGGTGGTAGCACAACATCCGGCATATACACACCCCCTCTGTCTATCTCCATGACTGATTTGTCACTACCTTCAGGTCCTAGCATAGCATGCACCCATCTGTCTTTGTCGCGCCCAGTGAATGGTCTATCACCGCCCATTGCCATCTCCGCTATCCATCCGCCTTGGATATGGCCATCTCTAGGCTTCGAATCCTCGGCTCTTTGCTCACCGGCAGCTAAGAGTAATTTGCACAGCGAGCAGATCACGGCAGATGCCCGAAGCAGGAAGATGCTTGGCCAGTGAGGGTGTCCATCTTCATCTTCCGTAGGTAGATTGAAAAAATCAATCGCGAGGCAGAATTTGCAGAACAAGGCTGGTGGGGGCATGGTCTCGAAAATAAGCAGAATGCTCCTCAGGTTTGATGTTGAAATTCGAACTTGGTTCCAAAGTCAAAGAGCAAGAGACAGGACAGATGTCGAAAACGAAGTTGTAGTCTGGTTAAACATAAAAAGGCTGGAGCAATGATCGCATCAGCGATCAAAAGGTATGCGGTAGATGACTAGATTGAGCGGTGAGCATTACACAGAGCAGCGCAATGGGTGCATGGTGAGCTGAAAACGAGTCATAATGTTTCATCTTAAAAATGAGCGGTCAACGGGGGTTGAGTGGTTCAAAGCGTCTGCCTGCTAATAAGCCGGGCGTATAGCGCCAATTTCCGAAAATCCCCTGGTCGGAGGCCTTTCTTTGAAGGATCAGCCACTCAGAAGCAATTCTGCACTCTTTTAGCTGCTTTGAATGGTGGGTAAGCGTATTGTGCCTACATAGGCTGTTGAGGTAGATGCCGATACACATATGGCAGGAGACACACACCCCCTTTTCCAAGACGTTAGACCTAGCACACCCAACCTAAGACGAGTCTCGAACTGTACTCACCCTTCGATCCAACCAAACAAACAGACAATGGTCTCTACTTGCCGTCAAATAAATATGCAGCATGGCATATCAAAGCTTTGTTCTAAGTTCAATCTACAGATAGCCTTCTCACTTCGGTTCGAGGTTCGAAAGCGGCAGTGCTTGTATTGCTCGTTGTGCAACCTTTTTTGCCTTTCGCAAGCTCAGTTTGCCTGGCGCTCACTCTTATTATCAGATATGCCAATGAAGTTATTTTGATATTACTATCAACGGAATAGACCTATACCCAACTCTCAAAAGTTGAACTCCTCACCACATAATAAACAGATACATTCTATCCGATAATCATTGAATGCGGATAAATAATTCTAAGGCCCGTGCTTTTGCCTTTGCATTGGAACACTTGGAGGCGGAATTAATACTAGCCTGCAAATAAAAGCAGAGAAGCTTTGTTTAGTACATTTTAATATTCTCAAAATCATTCAAATCCAAGTGTTATGATCGAAGGGACCCTGAAGAATTGCTTGGAGAAGTCGATTTTGGCGCCGAATTAGACGCACGCGTGGGTAGTGGTGAGGAAGAGGGGGGTAAAGAGAAGGAGGTGAGGGAGTGGGCGCATTTTGGGTTTTGGTAGGAAGTTGTGGTGCGAATAGGAGAGGAGAGATTTTGACTGAGAGGATGAGAGGTTGTCGGAGAACAAACGAGGTACGCCTACTGGTTTTATATAGAATTTTATATAATAGTAATTGAACTCTAATCCTTCAACCTTCGTTCCATATTTGGTTGGTAAGCATAGCCGCTTCTACTCAGGCGTTAATCACCCTCGGCTCACCCAGCTCACCTGAGCTGGGTGAGCAACCTGAGCAGCCCTTGAGGAGCCCTTAAGTAGTCCTTAATGTAAGGGACGGTCTTTAGGCCGTCACGTGTATACAGGGGGGCAATGCCGGATAAAAAGGGCTTAGCGTTAAGGGCTATGATATACCGTATTAATTGTCGGATACCACCATGGTGTTGTAGCCCGTTCCACGCTCTTCTAATTAGCTAGGGACTAGTGTTATAAGTCAAGGGGGTGTACTAAAGTATTAGCACTACTAAAAGAGTATAGCTTCAACCCTTATTTTCCTTACTAATTTATTCCTCTTATATAGACTATTCTCTTAACACCTATATTACTATTAATTATTAGCCTAGAATATTTAGCTATAGCGCCTAGTATTATTCCTATAATCCGCCTGTCACGGGCACGTGACAAGGCAGCAAGGTAGCAGGGCAGTCGGGCCCCTTTCGGCCTAGTTACGTGGCCAGTGCGGGAACCCCTTATAAGGGCTCGCAGCTTTAGGAGTAAAGGAGTAGAGTTTAGCTTGTGTACGATTTTGAGAGGACACTTGTGAAGCGTATACAATACTAGCATCGATACCACCTTCTGGCACTCTCTTTGTGATTCCCTGCTTTAGGGGCGCTTAACACCGCCTTACTAGATCCCTAGAAAAGGGGTAAACTATAATCTAAGCCGCTCTTATTAGAGGCCTTTCCTATTCGCGTCCCCCTCGACTAGGCCCTATCCCTAAAGACTCTAGTCGTTTTATTAATACTATGCTTAGTAGACGGCTAATTAGAGGAGATAATAAGAAGTTTATATAGGAATTATTTATAGGCATATATATCTCTTAAACTACTAAAACTAATAAAGAGCCTAGTAATAAAGATATTATAGAGGGACGATTTCTAGAGGATTATAATAATAGTAATATCGATTATAAGCTAACTAAGTACTATAAATATAATTATAAGTATAAGTTAGCTACGATTAAGTATTTTTTAGATAATATAAAGAGTTTTAGATAATAGCTCTTACTAGTGTATTTCTAAGAGATTAGTAGCTAGAAAGCTTAAGATTAGCTATTAAATACTTTATAAATAGATCTATAATAAAGAGAGGATTAAGGAATAAAAGAGAGGTTCTTACTAGTTATATTATAGAGCTCTATATACTTAAGAAACTACTATAAAAGAGAAGCTAAATACTAAATTTAAAGTTATAAGAGATAAAGGTAAAAAGATCTTATATAAATAGATAATTTATTATACTCGTATAATCTACGCGTAGCTTTACTCTAATTAAGTTATTATCTACTAAAATAGTAAGAAGACTTATCTTAGTTTCTAGTTCTTAAGTAGCTAGTATAATAGATTTAGGAAGAGATATATTATCTCCTTAAGAGCTAGGATAAAGTAAGCCTAAAAGTTACTTAAGGAATTAGAGTCGATAATACGTAATTAAATTTAGTTTAATTATTAGATAATAGTTACAATTAAGGGGATATTAATTATTAGAATTCTACGTAGCCTTATACGTACTAGTTATTAGTTAGATTAAGCTCTCTAAGATCTATAATATAGACTAATCTCCTATACTATTTAAGTATCTTAAGGGCTAAATATATAATAATAAAAAAGGCTTATAAATAGTTTACTTAAAGGAGGGCAAAAGTGGTTATAATAAGAGGTAGTTTATACTCTAAATTACTATTTTCATAAATAGAGTTCCTTATTATAAGCCTCTCCTAATCTTTAAGGAGAAGCCTAGAAAAGGTGACTTATAGTAAGTTATAGAGTATAAGAAGTATTACTCTAATATAGTAGTTATATTTAATAAAAAGGCTTAGGCTAATACTTCTAATCTTCTTAATTAGGTTAAGAATTAGTATATAAATACCTTTATATATCCTTTATGTAATAAAGAACTATAAATACTCGCTCTTAATTCCTTTAAACTATATATAAATAAGGGTAGGAAAGATAATAGAAAAAGGAGTCTAAGAAGGCACGGATTAGGAGAGAGAGAGAGAAAAGATTATAATAGGAGCTATGTGATCTTTTTATAAAGCTAAATGTTACCTTATTAATTATTCTAAGTAATTGTACTAGCTACCTCTAAGTTCTTAATATCTTAATTAATAAGCTAATTAAGAAGTATATAAAAGAGTAGGAGGAGTTGTAGATTAAGTAGAATCTAGAGCTATATAAATTAGAGAAATAGTTAATTAGAGAACGTCGGATTCTCTATATATATTAGGTTATAAACGCCTTTATAAGAGTCTACATAGAGTATAAAGATTCTTATATTAAGTGCTTTTAGGGCGTAGGTTTAGCCCTTCTAGTTAACGGCTCTAAGGATTACCTTCTAAACCTTACTATTAGCGACTAGTAAAATGCTCTAGAAGGCACGAAGGAAAATCCTATAATTATTAACAATATACTAGATATAATCAAGGTTAATAATAATAAAGATAGTTTACTATATATAGTAAAGGAGGTTATAGAAGGGATTATAATTAAGTAGGAAGACGAGATAGATATAACTACTAATTGAGGGGTTAATTCTAATAAGCGGTTTGATATTAATCTTAATACTAAGGGGGAGTCTAATTTTAATAATTAAGTTAATAGTGATATAGACTTTAAAAACGAGAATATATAAGATATATACTAATTACTATTTTATACTATATTTCCTAGTTATTTTATAAGAAAGCTATATATGAATATTAGGCTAAATAAGCCCTAAAAACCACCCCCTAAAGAGAGTACTAAGAACCGAGCCCTAATAACACTAGACTTCTAGCTAATCGCGTAGCTATATATTATTATAATACTATAATATTATATTAAGTGGGTCCTATAGCTAATTCACTAGGGAATAGTGTTATATTAGGGGGTGGTAGTATTCTAAGGGGTGGTGGTATCTAATAATTAATATAGTAGGCTTACTACCTTTCCTTTAGCTAGCTTCTCTCTCTTCTTCCTTACCTTCTTTGTTTCCTCCGTATTAGGCCTATGGAATCAATTGTTTTAGCTTATATATATACTCTTATATACCTTTACTATTATGATTTTATTTATTTATAATATATATTAAATATTAATAACTTGAGCTATCTTAACGCGCTAATTAGCTAAATAAATTTTTTGGCTTTTATAAGAGGATACTACTCAAGCTCATGCCTAGGCTTTCCCTGCCCTGCTAACTCCATTGGATTTCCTCGCATATCTAGTTCTACAGGGATGTTTCTCTCCGCAGATCCCATCTCAAACCGCCCTCCCGCCGGAGGCGAAGAAGGACGGGGAGGTGCTGTGGAAGTAAGAGTATACCTCTGCCTCCTCTGCCTCCTCTGCCTCTTGACGCACCAGAACACTAATCCAGAAATGAGGCACACAAGCACTACTCCACCAACAACGCCACCTGCTATCGCGCCTGTGTTGCTTTTAGATCCTGAGCCTGGAGTTGTTGTTGAGTTTGGTTGATTGAAGATAGCTTGAAGTCTTGGATCTACCCACGATACTGGATATCTTCTGTTCTTCTCGTAATACTGCGTAACCACGCTTGGGGGTTCATAAACCGCTGCTGAAGAATTATAGTTTTCGCTCCAGGAGATTTCCGTCATATCGAGGACTTGCATCCCGCTAGCCCACGGATCGATCCAAGTAGAATTCTCCCCAACGAAATCGGGAATCCCTCCAATGGAAAGCATCTGTCGATTTCCAATCACGGAACAGGTATGATCTTGTCGCCATATGGGGGCTACAACAGAGGTTTTGATCCAGCTGAATGCGGGCAGCGTAAGAATATATACTGTTGCTAGCTCAGTCGCTGTAGTAGTGCCAATGGTATTTACCTGGCCATTTGAGCCACCGAAGAGAAATCTACATCGTTCAAAATTAGTCTCTTCCCTTGTTCGACTATATGCTGGAATTTGAAGCCTACATTTCATAAGATGAATTCCCAGTACCATTTCCAGCACCAACAGAACAAAATCGCCACCGATTCGAAGGCGCCGTACCAGTCGTTTGTTGCGGGTTGAAAAAAGTATTGGAGGCAACGTCATATATTAGTACTGTGTTAAGGTTGGCCAAGGAGTTTTGGTCCAAGATACCATTGCTAGCCGACGGCCAAGCGCCTCCGAAGAACATAATCACGCCTTTATCTCCAAAGGCAGAGATGTACTGTCCACGTCCCTGAGCATAATACTTATTCGAGGTACTATTTGACAGTGATTGGTTGGTCCACGAATCATTGGCAAAATCATATGTTATGAAATCATCCAGCCCTAAGGAATCGGAATTACCGTAGCCGCCTAAGCTGTAGTGGTTTGTGGAGGAGGTTGCTGATAAGGAGCTAACTACCACTTCATCTAGTGGAAATGTAACTGTGGAGCCGACTGCCTCTAGCTGCCAATCCACAGCTCCATTGTCGTTATATTCGAATCCCCAAAGTTGAACCGCCTGACTATAATTGAAAAACGACCCATCGCGCCCATAGGGACTACCACCTAATGAGTAAATGACGTTTTGTTGCGGGTCGTAAAACAAGTCTGGAAGCTTTATGGGTGGCATCGCAATCGATTTATTAGTCGCTACAACTATTGAGGAGGGAATAGTGTTTGTATTCCAATCATTGCGGAGGTCAATCGCGATGGTCTGATAATCTACCCGCGTGTAAGCATTTGTTTGTATTGAAGTGGCAGGTAGGATCACATACTCCAGACTGCACTTCCGTTCAGGGCGCCATTCCATCTTGCCCATATTTCACCTGCATCGATATAGAGCCAATCTTGTTGCACGATTGCTGGCAAAAGTAAGCATTAGCGGATTGATATGGTTTGATGGGGCGGGTCTCACAGCTCTGGAGGAACCAAAACACGAATTCGGGCGGTAGAAAGCTAGCAGTTGAAATGACAAGGCTGGCTTGGATGAGGAATCCAGCAAAGACGATTTCCGGGAAGCGAATCATGCTATGCTTAAGGGGTAAGTCTTAGAATGAGGCAGGTCGCGCTGATCTAAAGCAGAGTATAGAACATCAAAGATAAGCAAAATAACAGATGGGATTGTCGTGGGCGATCGAAAGGAATTAAAGCGGGGTAGCTATTGCAGATCTAATAAAGAGGCTGTGGGTGCTTAGTGGTGCCAACAGGTGCTGCGCCGCGGATTAGTAATAAATTGCTATACCAAATCCTGAAACTTATATCCTATTTTTAGAAACTCAAAAGTTATAATTTGAAACTAAATGTGAACCTTCGGTACGTTGTTCTGGTCTGAAGCCTGATGAGCAAATTCGGACAGTAACGGAGATTTGGAGAAGAAGAGACCAATGAGATAGATGTAAATTGCGTTTTATTTGGACGGTTCTTACTTAATACCATGCCGCAACCGGGATAACTCTGCTTTATGTTGCGCAGCTGCTAATAGATACAAGCCATGTGTATAATAAGAGTTAGAACACGATTTTTTTAGCGAGCGCATCATTTTTGTGTAGGCAGGCGAGAACGCTAAACCTACGATCTAGAAAACGGCTAACCTTAAGCCTAAATTATAACTAATTAATTAATCCTCTTATAGAAAGATAGGGGTATATGTCTTAAGTATTTTATACTATAGCGCCTAGAATCTAGATACGTGATTATAGAATAAATCGTGATACTACCTAGGAGCGATTTTCTCGTCTCGCGCCCACCTTATACCCGTCTCGCGCCTATCGATTTTAGTATAGATTTTTAGTTTTTCGCCGACCTTATAACTATCTCTTATTTTAAATAAAATTCCTCTTCTAAAAAGAAGGGGGTATAGTCTATAATTATTTTAAGCTATAAGTTATATCCCCTAGAAGGGTAGTTATTAAGAAAATTAAGAAAGGGCAAGAAAAGGTACTTGTGAGCTTAGAAATCGAGTAGCGGGGCGAGGCTAAGGAAGCGCGAGCCCTAGAAATCGAGTTCTCGCGCCTTTCTAAATATCTTAAGAACCACGTATCTAGGGGTATGCGATAGGGCTTAAATTAATCAGGCAATACTCTTCTTTAAGTCTATAAGAGGAAATAAGCTTAAGTTACGTGGTAGTTGCGTAGTGGATAGGCCGCTGAGATCGCGATTTCTAGAAAACGCGGCCAAACGCCCACCACCACTCAACTGCTCAACTTCATTTTTAGAGGCCTTAACGCCACAACTTTAAAGAAAAGACACAATATTCGTGATAATTAGAATATTCTTCATATTCTGTAAAGTTTTTAGAATTTTCTAGTAAGTTTGAAAAATCGATAAAATTTTAGTAGGGTAAGGGTGGGCGGTTGAGTGGTTTGGGCGTTTGGCCGGCGAATCCTTCTAACTCTTATTATGCACATGGCTTGTATAGGTCCGCTTCGTACCGAATTCTGCTTACCCAACCACAACGCTTGAATCGCTTTCACGACCCTGCTATGTCGAATAGGGAAACCCCACAGACTTCTCGGCTCCTCGCTTTCGCTTGTGAAAGAGGTAAGACTAGATCGACGTCTCAGTATTCTTCTGCGCAGAGATAGTCCACAACAAGCAGCTCAGTGTGTCGAGCCATGGAACGAGAGAACCCAGGTGATGTATCTCCCTGAGTGCCAGTGAGGATTCGTATGTGCTGGCATTTTTCCTAGTCTGGTAGTGAATATCAACAAGCGATCTACTCAGCCCCGTATTTCCTTGCAAGGCCACTCAATCCAGCCCCTCATTTCTGGAGCCAACGTAGCCTCGATTATAGACAGCAGTCGGTGAGCATGCCCATCCAAGTACCAGCAAGCCTGCTCCCTCTTCAAAAGCACACAATGATGTGCAAGAAGTACTAGAGCCTTCGGTTCTCGGTCGTTTAAAAGCCTGATGAAGTCATCGGATACGCGGACAGGCCAGCCGAACGATGCCCATCTCACGCAGTGCGCTGGACTGTCTGATGAATGAGACTTCCCAAATACTATCCTAAGGTCTTGCAATGCGGCAAGGTATATCATACTTTTCTCTCGATCATGGACATTTTCAGTCGCCTTTGGCTCAAGTAGTTGTATGAGGCTGGAGAGATGTTCGTCGTCAACCCCGTTTGCTGCAACGGATCCCCCTTCGATAGGTTCGATGAGAGGTGCCATGGCACCATTTTGTATCCATTCCCACGAGGAAGAAAGCAGAGAATACGTCCCTCTCAGAAAGTGGAGCCAGTCAGGTACAGCTTGGGTATTGTCCTTCCCCGTGAGAAGGAGATCCTCTGATGACTTTGGGGACCCAAAAGCATAACAGACCACTAGAGCCGAGAAAGCAAATAGCGCGTTGCAGTTTTCTTTGTCGACATTGTTCAGACTCGATCGGTAAGCTCGGAGAGCAGTCTGTTGGTACTCCGCGGCAATGATGAGGAGTTCCTCGCGACGGTCCGGCTGCAGATGTGTTAGGTGCAACGCGGAGAGTGCAAATATTCCTCGCATGAGGAAGTGATGCTGCATTGCGAGTTGAGGAACAGCAACTCTCCACATTTCCTCTTGGCCTGGTTTTCTTGCACATGTTGCAGATGTTGATATAATGAAGTGATGGAACAGCTCGAGGTCTTGCCATTGCAGTGTGTCCGAGTTCGGCAAGGTCGGCTGCAATGGACTTTGCACTATTGGGCTTGCTGGAGAGTGATCCGGGGGCGTTGAAATACCCCGGATAGAATTGTCAGGAGTGTTGTAGGTGCATGGCGTCCCGTATCTTGCACAGTAACTACATGACGGCTTGCCTTCGTCGCACTACCATATTGCATAAGTCAGTCAATCTATTCGAAATACCAGAGCGGAGCAAGGATAGTAACAGCAGCTTTTTTTTACCTCCAAGAGGTCATTGCGGCTTCCAGTCCAGAATTATCTTGAATCTCTGTCCAGCATACCTTTATTCTTCTCTGCCTACACTGCAGACATCCCGTTCGAGTCTTGCGATGTGGTCGTCGGCTGTAGTTTTTCATTGCGGCGACCCGATAAGAGGATGGGAAAGAACGGTCAACGAAGAACGAAGAACGAGGTAAACGATTAAAAATAATGCGCGTTATGTCTCACTATGCTGATTCTAGCTCGCTTGGCCTATTTTCCAAGCCACTTAAAAGGGGCTTTAACCGAGGTTGGTTTAGATCACAAGACGGGAACGAAGAACGAGCAACGAAGAACGACTTAGCCAATGATGTAATGAGGCAAACAACGTACTCGTATCTATTCATCATATTCCCCACTCAAAGGAAACAAGAAGGACATGCAATTGGACCGAGTATTAGGAAGGCCCGAGAAGTCGGCACATAGAATACCGACAGTGAGGGAACTTATGTATGGCATGTCAAGCTGATAGAACACCACTAGCACAAGTGTGCATCTCTTATTTTCACCCTCGTCCGTTCAACTTTGTCTGATCCTACTTCACCTCTCCTCTCTTCAAACCTTCTATCTTACTCGAGACACAACATGCCCCAACCAACCTACCAAACGTGCACGTCCGTCTCCCCACAATGTCCCGTCTCAGCAACGACCTACGGCTACAACCCGAACCTAGGCGGCAACGTCTTCTTCTCCTCCTGGTTCGGCCTCATGCTCATCGCCTCTCTCTTCATCGGCTTCCGAAAGCGAACATGGACATACACACTCGGTCTCTCGCTCGGTTGTCTAGGAGAAATGGTCGGCTACATCGGCCGCGACCTGATGTCCCTGAACCCATGGAACGGCAATGCGTTCAAAATCCAGATCGTGTGCCTGATTCTCGCGCCATCTTTCGTCGCTGCTAGTATTTACTTGACGATCAAGTATCTGGTTCTTTACTTTGGGGCCGAGTACTCGATCCTGAAGGCGAGATGGTATCCATGGTTGTTCATCGGCTGCGATATATTGAGTATTGTGATGCAAGCTATCGGTGGAGGTGTTTCTGCTGCTGCAACGGGAGGGAACAACAACAATGCAAGCTTGCTGAGCACGGGCAATAATCTGATGATTGCGGGGATTGCTTTTCAGGTTGCTACCATGGGTTTGGCGGGGATCCTGTTCTTGACATTCGCTGTTCGGTATAGAAAGGGGAAGCATGAGCATCGCAGTGCAAGTGATGGATCTCCTGAGCCAAAGTTCGAACCTTCGAGCGAGGAAAAGAAACATAGGCGAACGGTCTTCCTTTACTGCGCTATTGTTGCATTTGCATATTTGACGGTATTGGCCCGGTGTATCTATCGGTGAGATGGCACTTTCATCCCTTTCTTTTTCTAGTTGAAGGATTTCCCGTTTTGGATGCTAATGCTTTACGAAATAGTCTTCCTGAGATGGCGGGTGGATGGGGCAACCGTCTCATGCAGAATGAGACAGAATTCTTGATATTGGATGGCGCGTAAGTATTTCCAATGAGCGTTCATGGAGCTTAAGTTAACTTCTTTTGTAGGATGATAGCAATTGCTACATTGTGCCTCACCATCGTCACACCAAAATTTGCTTCAGTCCGCTCAAAGACGCTGTGAATTCTGGATGCTACCGTGGACTAGGGCTGATGGGAATCCCGATGGTTGATACAAGAGGCACAGTATCTTCTTTAGAATAGAGAGCAAAGCGTAATGTTTTAGTTATAGAGGGCAGGTACAGATCTGTGTTTTAGAAGAAATTAGATAAGATGATATTCTAGAACCTTTAATATTCCTCATCTACTCTGTGTTTATCATACTCAAGCTCACAACCTGTCATACCTATCCTGAGCCAACACCAGCCTTCTCCTTCAGCAATCACGCCCGATCCTCGAGATCACTTCGAAATGGCCCTCATGCCCCGACAAGATTACCACGGCGACCCAATACAAGACCCACGAGTGCCGTTTCCATTGATCATGCTTTTAGCGGGAATGATCGTCATCGCTGCTGTTGGTCTGGCGCTGCAGAGTAGGGGTGGTGATAGAGAGAATTGGCCATAATCAGGGCAGGGGCAGACGAGGTTCTGCAGCGTGGTACGAACTGGAAGATCTATGAAGGGAGGCGCTAGGGGTGGCAATATTGTCTATGTTGTTCTGTAATTATGCTGTAGTTCCAGAATTCAGGATGCCGAGGGCGAATTCGCTGCAGAACCATAACCTTTGTCTGTTTCTGGTGACGTGAGAACGTAGCAGGGACCAACAGCACGTCGAGCTAGGAGAAGTTGACCAGCTTCAGCCGGAGCTTTCAGTATCCAATTTCGCCATGACTGCATGTCCGGAGCTGGGTCATTCAATCCAAAGGAGACGATGATCACGTTCTGGACCGTGGTAGGATCTGGTGCTGTAGCAGCAGCAAGCTGATACATCGAACACGGTGGACCCAGCATAATGTGTCTCCCAATTTTTTCAGATTTAAGAGTACAATGTACTGGTGTGACCTCCATTGTGCGGCCAGGGGCGTTGCGTAATTTTGAAAGGATTTGCGAATAAAGCTCAGAGACCGAGAACTGCCTGCCTGCGAAGTATGCGGTGCGCAAATATTCGCTGAGGGCATTCGTAAAAGAGGTTGGGCCAGTATAAGTGCTGCTTTCAAAACCACAAGCTGCAATCAGTTCGGTGATACCATGTACGGATGTCTTTGTCATCGCCGTATCCGCAGAGCAGCAAGAATCGTATAAAAGCAGTGCATCTGATCGAGATTTTTCTAGAAGAGTCTGGACGAATCCTGTTGGCATCGAGGGTGAGTCGTCTGTGGTGTTTCTGCTGCAGGTCAGTGATGGTGCAACCATCGTGATCGATAGGAAACCTACGCAGCCCAATAGCTGAGATTTCGTGCTGGATCAATCATTCCATGGCCACTGTAGTAGAAAATTCAGAGAGTATCAGGATTATGGTCGCCCATGAACTTGGCGAGTTCTACCGACAGTGCGATAGAGGGCTGTGAGTCCGGGATGGAAAAACCTAGAGACCTCATACTCGTAGGCGTATTCGAAAATCGGTCTGAGCTAGTCTAACTTAGGGTTAACATTGAGGTCATCCGAGACCCATTGCACCAGCAGAACTTTCACGCGCCTATATCGAGATCCGAGCCGACTATTCCACGCAGTCTTGGCCTCTCGCTCTAGAGCTTTGGACCAATTGGTGAAGTAGTCTCTTCCTTCGAGACTTTCAAAAGCACTGAGCTTGTTAAGCCGTTCCGCAAGTTCATCTCTCTGCACAACCATTTGGTGAAAACTTTCAAATATTGATCGCCCGGCGGTCTCGATCTCTAACTTTTCTTTCGTATTGGTATCGATGGTTTTTCGAAGTTCTTGCGTGACTTCTCGTCCCTTTGTTGTCAAGTAGTCCCGCTGAGCTTCAAGTCCCCTAACCCCCTGCTTGAGCGCGTTATTGTAGGATTTTAATGCGTCGCATGTCTTCATAAGGTTTTCCTACAAGACCGATTAGACCTTCACATCATGCGAGAGGATAGGAAATCTCGCACAGCATGTTCACGCTCCTTCAATTGGGTTTGTACGGTCCTTTGGTACAGTGCTTTCCAATCGACCTGGCGACATCCCTGCTGTACTTGCGTTGAGCCATTCTGCTGCTGGGCCGCCGTGCTTGTCGGTCTCGGGGCCTTCAAGGGCTTCGGACGCTATGTAGTAGAGATTGCCTTCTTGAACTTGCCAGTCACCGGATCTCTTGTTACAGTGGTAGACTGCTTGTTCTTTTGGATACCGGACGGCATGGTGAAGGTTGGCTCGGCTAGGGTAGTCGTCCTTGATGCCGGACCATTGGACCGCCTGAAATCGAGGTGTGTGGTTGCAGCTGCAGGAAGTCCCTTGGAGAAAATAATGGAGAGGACGCGTCGAGTCGCGTCGAGTCGCGTCGGTTAGCTTGACCGCGTTTTAGGGGTGGCGAGGCTTCAGGGGTACTCGAACCCTTAGCCCCATCAGGCAATGTGCACGATGGCTGCATAGACTAACAGCGGCACACGGACCAGTGTACCATTTTCCAGGCACAACCGCCAATTCCCCCACGAACACTCTGCTGTCACTCCTCCCTTCCTACCGCATCTTATCGTCTCACCAGTGCTCGATGCGGCAATTGGGTCGACGTCTATATCACACCTTCTAAGCTCGGCTCGGCTCGTGGGGGCACGTATTAGCGATGGCCTCCCGGAGAATGCGTAGTAGAGGCTGCGACCAGTGTAGGAGACGGCGTGTAAAGGTGAAGACAAGCTCTTGGCTAAACAGACCTGAACCCAATGGCACACTGCCGAATCTCTAGTCCGTACAGCAGGCTAATACCAGAATCAAGTGTGACGAGACGGGTGACTTCTGTCGGCAATGTCTGCGGTTTGGCCTAGAGTGCTCAGGTCCTGTTCGGGGAGTGACCATTATTGACATGACCCCCGAGGCGGCCTTCCCACTAGAACGAGCTGGAACGCCTCTAGATAGAAGACCCAAAAAAGGCCGCAAGACTAAAGTGCCTGCGAGATCGGCCACTACGTCAAGCAGCTCCAAGCACTCTACGGATAATCCCGCCTCCATATCGCCAGACGGGGCTGAGCCAGCCGCGGTGATTGCCATCAATCCCACCTCAGCCGACAAGGTGCCCATGTTGTACCAGCCCTCCACTTCAAACGCAATCGAACTGTTCTTAGTCTCCCAATTCCTCAGCTTTTCCAACAAACCAAGCGATACCCCCGGCTTGCCCACATCATGGCTCACCAAAATCCCCGAATGGATGATTACCTCCCAAGTTCCGGCTTTCCGATTGTCCATTCGTGCGGCAACAACAGCTTTGCATGCCAGAATACACCATAGTCCGCCGGCGCGCGTTGAAGCATACCGCTGGTATGTCATCACTCTTAACAAGTTCCGTGGCTATCTAGCAGATCGGACTCGGCAGGGGATGATTGAAGGCAACACGAAGTATGTTCCGGGACCGGAAGAAATCTTGATCCCGACCTTCCTCTGCATGTTTGAAACACTGTCAAACGACTCGCCAGAGGGCCCAGCTGTCATTCAACATCTTATTGCTGCGTGCAGAATCTTGGAGTAAGATGGTTCCATCGAAACGTTCTTTCTTAGATTGGCAGACTTTACCCCACTCTTAGTTTCCTTGGCACTACCTCCAAAAGACTTCTTTGTTTCCATCAATGCCACTCCTGGGAATTGCTAACTCGACCATCCTAGACTTCGTGGACCCGAGGGATGTAAAGATGGATTATTCCATCAGATGTTCATCACGTATCGAGTATCAAGTGTAAGTGACAACCAAGGGCCCTCAATAGCTCCACCCCGCCCCGTCTTGTCTACTAGCTGGTTGCTGACTTGCGAGGAAGTCTCTTGTGGCAGTCATGATGGGCATACCGTCAAGATTCTCTTCTCATGCTTGGCTTACCATTCCTTTTGGCGAGAATGGCAAAACACTTCTTCACCAACTCGTCGATATCATAATGTTTATCCCGCTCTCCCTGGCACAAGGAGGCCTAATGGGTCCAATGGATCAAACAGTCATGAAGCTGGCCAGGTCAGAAGCCTTGCCACCGGGGCTAGAACAAAAATATCATCGCCTGCAAGGACAACTTGAAGCTTGGTGGGAGGCATTTGAATCAACTCCGCTCGAGGAGTCTGAAATGCTCTTTACAATGACTGACTCTCCACCCTTGAAGTACGAGAGGGTTCCTGGTGTTGCATACTCACCCACGCTCTTCCTTCGGCAAGATAGCGTGAGTGGTTTTACAGTCTCGCTGTACAATTGCGCGAGCCTGATTGTCCACACGATTCTCCACGCCCTCTCCATTACCTCCGAACGCCTTGGACGAAAGTTACCTGCGGACACCGCCAAATACCACCTGAAGCAAGCCATTTTCCATTCTAATTCGATCTTGCATATTTCGCTTCAGCATCAAGAGAACAAGCCGAACGGGATGACCTTCATGCGCACGATGTTTCCACTAAGGATTGTGGAGATATTGTCTCCACCCGCTCTGAGCTTGAAGGCAAACATTCTCATCAAACAATTCCATATGGCGAACAGTCTTCCAAACCCCGATGGAGCAGGGAATAACCCGGGACCACCTCATAGTGTGGTACTTCATATTGCAGCGACACAAAACGCAACCATGCGGAACAGATGATGGTGGGACTGGAAACGAGACACTGGTGGCGTTGAGCCACCCCGAACGCCTGGGGACGCTAAGTGCGGGGTATGCCGCAAGACGAGGACACCCCACTCCTGCGGCTCTTGTACAACTACATGAGGACATTTCACTTCCCCATGGACAGCTGTGCTCCGCCTCTTCGACTTTACTCGACCATCAACTGTCATCGTCTTGCCTCAGTGAGGCTTCATGATGAACTTTGCAATAGCGGGGCTGACAACTACACAACTCCACGACCCCGCCTGAACGACAGACTTCACCATGGCCACAACCCAAAATGATCCAGCAAGCTCCGAGCAGCCCAAGAAGATCCTGAGAGTAGGCATCATTGGCCTCGGAGAGATCGCACAGGTCACTTTCCACTCTTTTTATCTCAGGCATTTCTAACACTCAACAGGTAAACCACATCGCCATGCTCAATAACCTCTCGTCGTACTTCCTCACCTCCTACCTCTGCGACGCCTCTCCCCAAGCTCTCGCCCACTGCAGCAACAAAGTAGCTGGCAGCATCCCAAAAACCACTTCAAATCCCGAAGAACTCATCTCCTCACCCCTCGTCGACGTCATCCTAATCTGCAACGCCAACGCCTTCCACGTCGCACACTGTATCCTTGCACTCTCACACAACAAATACGTCCTCTGCGAGAAACCTCTCGCCCTCAACTATCGGGACATCGACGCCATACTCGCCGCCGAGGCAGCCAGTCGAGGGCGCGTATTCGTCGGGTATCAGAGGCGGTACGCTCAAGCTTTTCTTGACGCGATAGAACAAGTTGGGGGCATGGATAAGGTGCAGTATGCGAGGGTCAGAGATATTATTGGTTGGAACTCGAATTTCGTCGCGCAATCTGGTACCTTCCCGCAGAAATTCACGGATTTTTGGAAGGAAGATACGGATGAGATGATGCTGAAGGATGAGGAGATGGTGCGGTATGCGCTTGAGCATGATTATGGTGTGACAGCGACGAAGGAAGCAATGGATATGGCAAGGCTACTCGCTGGGTACCTCCCTCGCCCCTCTCCCGGCTCTTCAGTGCTGATATGAGACTAGCTTGGGCTCCCACGACCTCTCAGCAATGCGCGAGCTCCTCGGCATGCCTACACGCGTCCTCGGCGCCTCCCTCAACCCGAACGGAATCTGGACCACGCTCTTCCAATACCCGTCCTTCCCCTGCGTCTACGAGTCTGGCATCAACTCCGTCCCCGTCTTCGACGCACATATTGAAGTTTACTCAGACGATAAGATCGTGAGGGTGGATTATGATACACCGTATGTGAAGGGCTTGCCGGTCACAATGACCGTGAGGGAACGCATTGGGGCAGATGGGTATCAGGAGAGGTTAGTTAGGAAGACGTATGAGGATCCTTATACGTTAGAGTTTCTGGAGTTTTATCGTGTGGTTGTGGCAAATGGGGAGCCGAAGACGGGGGCGAGGGATGCGAGGGGTGAGGTGGATTTGTGGAGGATGATTATGAGGGCGGGTTTTCCACATGCGGCATAAAAGTTGATCTAACATCTCGAAAAGAAGAGTAAGGTCTGGGATGGGAAATGATGGAATGGGAACTGGGAGGTTGGGAACGGGGAAAATAGGATTTAGAGTCTATTGTAGGAAGTCTATCAAGTACAATCAACCCCTCTCATCCACCTCCCTCTCCACCTCTGCTGGATCCCTCTCTTTCTTCTGAACCATATAACTGCCACAACCCATCATGAATAGCCAATAATACATGAACATCGCCTCATCGTCCTTGCGCTTCGTCTTCTCCTCGGTTTCATCCCTCTTCTCGTCAACTTCTGGTACGGAAGCAGGAGTTTGCTGTTGTGGGGGCTTTGAGGGATGGTTTGTGTGTAGTGTGCGTGGTTGGGGCATTGAACTCGGCGACTTCTGATAATAAGCTCGTATTGACGGAGAAGGGTATGGACTGAACTCGGTGAAATGCTGTCTGGGGAACGTAGCGGATTGCCCTTTGCCCAGAACCCGAGGAAGGCTTCGTTGGGCCTTGGCGACAAGTAGTGATAGCATGATCGTGTATTGAGGGGGCGGTTTGAAGGTGATTTATTTGTGCGCTGAGTAGGTAGTCGAATGAGCCTTGCAACAGACTGATTGCGCTGTGGTGCGGTAATTGGATGGGTCTGTATTGTTCCGCGGGAGTTTGCAAAATAAGCTTTATTGTAAAGAGAAATGCGGCGAATAGGTGCTTTTTGAAGAAATATGCTTGGGATTCTCCGTTAAGAAAATAATTTTCTTCTTGGTGTTGGGAATTTGGGGCCGAGACCAGATGAGTTCTGGTGCGGACTAGGTCCTGCCGTGTTTACTTTCGCTTATCGCTCCTTCCTCGTTTCAGAGGAAGCGAAGCGCAGGAGTACTTTCCCGCAAAAGGCTGGTCCTCTTTCTTTTCAACTCAACAGCAACATCGACATCATCTTATTAATTCACCCGACGCCCGTCGTGCAATCAAGCTTCGTCGCTGTACGCATCTGATCGGCACGCTACGAGAGTATTGTGCATCATGTTCGTAGGAGATTGGGTTAACCACACCATTGACAGCCCAGGCAAGTAGGTGTCAGAGGAAAGATACAGTACTCGATGATGGCTAACCTGCTCGTCATCCAGGGTTCCACGGCTGAACGGTTCCCATTTTCCCTCGCGTCATCTCCGAGAAACAAGAAGCGCTGAGCTTCGAGACCTTCCGCGAAGTCATCTCCATCCTGAACGAAGGGTCGAGAGTGAATGGAAACATCGACAAACATAGGGCGCAAGAGCTTTACTATCACTTCTTGATTCAATACTTTCCGGACGACGAGCAAATCGCCGTGCTGAAAAAACGATTCTGGCATCCAAATGTCCGGTACATCGGAACCAACCTCCTGGTCACTGATGAAGAAAGCTTGATCTGGCCGCCAACATCCGAATTACCTCGCCGACGGGTCAAGTCAGATGAGATTGATCAGGGTATCTCGGCGATGGACCCAGCTTCGGTAATCTTCGAGACAGAGTCTACAGAGCAAGAAGCCATATTTCAGCCTGTCCCCACTTCCATAAAGCCATCCAAGAGCATCTGCACTATTCATAGAAGGAGTGGTGAATCAGCATATTCCGCAACTTCGGCCTCTGGAGAAGCTCCAACGTCGATTAGACTTCGGCTTCCCACCACAGAAAGCGAATCCACCGAACACATTGGCTCTCTTGCAATGGACATCGTTCCGTCTAGCTATCTCGAACAGCTGCGCCTGACCATGGCAGAGCCAAAAGAGGAGCAGGTGCTTGGTGATAACGTGCACGTGCAGGTGAAGGTGAGTCGCAACTTTCAAATGGATCTTCGATGGCAAATATCCCATACCCAAGGGAAACACGTACTGGCACTATCCGTTAATATTCGGAACATTCATTGTATTGTGATTCTCACAGGGTGGGAGATTTATTCTCAATGTTCATGTTCAGCTAGAACACTGAATTAGCAAGTCTCAATATTGACTGGATCACTATACACCCATATCTGGGCGAAAGAAATTCGCTGACACTAAGGCACAGGAGGTAACTGATTGGGGTGGAGACATGACGGTCGACTCTCCCCCAGCCACAGAGGTGCAAATTACGAAGGATCAACACTCTCGATTGAAGAGAAAATCTTCAACTGATGATCCAATTTCCTGGTCAGAGGAGGTCAACAGCACACGATATCGTAAAAGACTCAAGAGCGATTCGGAAGGCACACAGATCAAAGACGAACCCGTGGATGAAGAGATGCTGGGAAAGTTCTCGAGGCCGAGGACCCAGACAGACCCGCAAGTCCGTGGGATCGAGGAGCACCTTCTGGCAGGTTCATATCAGCCTCCCTTTTCTCATTGTTCGAGCATATAGCGGTACACTAACTCTCGCATAGAACAAGGCCAATTTAGACATGGTTCCAGAAGGCTCAAGCAAGGACCCATTCCTCCACTGGAAAGAAAAACGCAATGACCAGATTCCGGTCTGGCCGAGGCAGCAGGGGAAGCATGATGAACAAATTCCAATTTGGCTGTCTCTCGTGAAAGCACTCAATGACGCCCGAGACCAGCTGCATGGCGACGATCTAGAATTGTTTGAACGGCTGATCAGCAGACGCAGAAAGCCTGCAGAAGTACAAGACCTGATTTTCAAGTGGAGAAATGGCGAGCTTGGTACATTCAGCAGACTGAGAGAGGAAGCTGCCAAGCCATTTGATCCCTTTGGCTAAAAGGGCTATGCTAGTGATACTAAGCAGTAGAAGGAGTAGTAGACGATCTTCCAGGGATTGGCAAGTAGCAGGTTAGCTAAATGCTTGTTTGGGATAGGGTCTCGATGGAGATTTCCGCACAGCGTGTAGAAATATTGATTAACAAGGCAGCTTTTCTTCGCTTCACTGAATCAAACAGTTTTTCAATAATTTTTTTACCGTAATTCTTTGTGATTATAAGCATAAGCCCGAAGCTAGAATTCAGTTGCTCACTAATAATTGTTATTGGTATTCCTGTCACCCTATCTAGTCCGGATCAAGATTTACTTCACCTGAGCGGTCCCTAATTCTTGATTACACTACTTCACTGTTCTTCCCGTGACATCTTAAGAAAACAAGGCACTCACTGGCTTTAGTAGCAGCTAATCCACCCGTCTCGTTACTTCGTGGCGCTTGGCCCTCCTTCCTCTCACTTGGATTCCTTCGATAACCACGATCAACTAACCACAAGCCCCAGCCAGCCAACGCGTAGGTCACTAGAGACAATAGAATGACCGTCACAATGAACGGGGTTTGCGACTCAACAGAATTCCCGTTAGGATCAAACAAATGCATGCCGTAGAAAGACTAGCGATAGGTCGACCTATTAGTAACGCGTGACTTGAAAACAGATGCAAGAACAAAGAAAAGCGACTAACCGTAACGAAGCTGATAGACAGGTAAAACACCGTTGCAATAGTGAAGACAAGAATATATCGGTTCTGACGGCTGCTCTCCTTAGACAATCGAGTAGCCAGCGACGCTTCCCGAACGGATGTTGCATTGAAAAGCTATGAAATTCATCAGCTGGACACTTCTGAGGGGATAGCGACAGGCTTGGAGGGAAACCACTCACGCCATCGCGCAATGTTTGGATAGTCACCAATTTTGCTTCAAACTGTGCCTTCAAATCTTCCAGGCTCTGTCCGATCTTCCTTGCTTCGTCGTCGAAGGTTTGAAGTTCTTCTGGAAGGGACAGCATCGCAGGAGAATTAGGCGAATAAGGAATCCGAGCTTTCCGAAAGAACTTCACTTGCTTGATATTGTCTTCGATGCTAATGGTAAACTCGTTGAGACATCCAATAGCCCAGAAGTAGAGTTTCGACCGGCTGAACGTCTCGTTGTCGAATAGTAGCTCCGTATAGGCCTCGGGGTCCATGAAGTCTTCGACTAGCAGGCTGCCAATATATTCATTGAACTGTCTCCATCGCTCTTCAACTTTTCTAAGCGCGTAGAGGATTATAGAAAACTCAGCAGTTTGTTGGCTTCTCTGGCCCATAACCAATTTCCAGTCTCTGTCTGCCTCAGCACCAGTGGGTGAACTGAAAAACCCGGAAGAGCTCAGAATTAGCATCGTCCAATATTCTTCAACTATCGACTGGTTGTGAGGTTGTGGATCTTTCTGAGCATGCCTCGCGGTTGTGATTACCTGCCTTATTAGAACTTTGTTTATGTAACTAGAGTCAAGAACCTACCGTGAACGAGCTTTGTCGAAAAGCCAACTCATCCTTATCGCCGTCACTATTCTTCTCATCCTGACGTGGTCTGCCGTAAAGACGGCCGATTCTCAAACCCCTCTCGCGACTTTCCTTGATCAGGTTACCGAGATCCGACGCCGTGAACCCCTCGAGATTCTCCTCCGTTAATCTCTCATAGAAGGTGATGTGAAATGCGGTGTGTGGATTAGAGTATAGATTCGTCGACTCGCTACCACCCCTTCGTTCACATGATAGATGAATATTGGTTGCCATGTTTATCGGATCGGTCTTGTCATTAAAGACAAGGAAAGGGAAGGACTGCTCTTTTATCCTTGCCAGCGCAACGAGTGAAAGTCCTTGACAGAATCTGCACATGTCAGTATATTATTAATTCTCATCTAGAGATTATACATACATGATCCTTTTCCAGGGAGCACTCTCGTCACTTTGCGTTGGCTGAGCGAACACCTTTTGCGTGTCTAGCCAGTCACGAAACCTAGTAACCTCAAAAACCCTAGCCTTAGTTAGACCGTATCGTAACTCGTCCGAAGCAATATGGGAATAAACCTTGCCACCTCACGATCCTGCTTATTAGGGATACCCCCTCCAGGTACGTCGACATAAGGGTCTGAGAGACCTAAATCGTAAAGCACGTGGCCATCAACTGGTCTTGAGGGATCGAAATCCCAAATGAAAAATTTCCCGAACGGTTGGATTTCTTCGCCAAATGACATCAAAGAATCAATCATCGCTTCTCCTCCTTTCTGCACATATTCTTCGCAGCCATTGTTACGCTGATCCGAGTGGTCTTCCACACGTTTCAATTCCCACTCGTGTTTATTTTTCCGAACTTGCCAATGTAAATCGAATGCGAGCGCGATTCTCCCATCCTGGGGGATGAATCGACCCAATATAAACCAGCGGTAGGGGTCGGACGTTGTAGAATCGTACTCGTCTGGAAGGGCCGAGGGTTTGTAGCCTAACGGAAGTGTACAATTCGACAGCTGCTTTTCGGAAAGAGAAACAGAGTGGTACCTGGATCTCTCTTCAAGCCAGATATTGTGGTACCTTTCTTCTTCCAATTTCAGTTCTCTCGCCTCTCTGTCCTTTGTAATATAGTCTCCCCAGCCGAAGTCTGGTTCCCCATCTCTATAAAAAATCATTGGCGCATCGTATCTTGTCATTTTGCTAATTGCCGGTATTTTTCTTAGCAAGTGTACACGGTATTTTCCCGCAGATTGAATACGAAATGTAGATACCTATTCGAAACTTAAAACATAAAGAATACGAAAGGCGAAGATTCTACGAACATTTTATTTTATGAGCTCAGTTTAATGGGAAGAACCGGTTTTCGAGAAGAAATACAAGGATCACTCCACTCTTGCATAACAGCGCGTATTTGTTTGTATTGATTGGTGAAGTCGGTGCAGCTTGCTTGCTCAGAGCTGGAAAGAGTCTAGATTTCGGGCGAATCGGCAAGCGAGAAGCAGGTGTCACAGGTAGCCACGAATAAAAAAGCGGAGCACTTTACTGCAGTGACATCCCGTGCTGTTTCAGCTACTCGGGAGAGCTGACCGTATATTAAATTTTAGTTTATATTATTCCTGCAGAGACTCCTGCATAAACTCGTGCAATGTATCCTCACTCGTCACTGCTTTGCCGATTCCGGAAGCTCCTCAGGCCGAGGGGTTCTTGGAACTACTACCATCTGAAGCTGCTAGTTCTCCGACTCCCCAAGAACAATTTGGCTGACGAGTCATGAGGGTGTAGTATAGTGGCATACTCACTTTTAATTATTGTATAACTGTACCTATGTTCGTCTTGGAAACCTGTGGAGCCGGACCGTCGACATTTAGACATGCGAAAAAAGGGTTGCGGTCATCTGTCACTTCCTTTCATTACAAGACTGTTCTAGTGCATGCCCAACCATTCTTTCCAAAGTGCCGCTTCTTGAAATCCTCGAGGAACGCCTCAGCATTCTGCTCCTTCCACGGCTCCTTACCATTCAAGATCTCCGAAATCTTCTGTCGATCATTATCATCCCTAGCTTTAGTGCCTAGTCCAGGCAAAAGCAAATTCCCAAGCCTCTCCTTCTCGACACAAGGGCAACCCATCGCATCGCACTTCTCCCGCTCCTTCATCATCTCCCTGATCACCTTCTCGGTTCTCTCCTTCTCCGTCTGCAGCATCTTTTTTTGCGCCTCGATATCCCATTTCTTGCCTCTCTTGATCAACTCAATCTCCTTCTCAAAGCGCGAGATCGTGGATTCCAAGCCAGAGATTTGGACGTCGAAGCGCTTCCACTCTGCTTCCTTGCCCATGTAGAAATTCCTCATCATCTCGTTTGACTTACGAGCTGCGACACGCTCGCGAGGATTGTTTGTCTCGTGGCTGCTGAATACGGTGATGATGTCGAGGAGGATGAGGAAGATCTCTGCTACGGACTTTGTTACGATCTCGATGGTTTTGGGTAGGCCGGGAGTCGGAATTTCGGTTGGGAAGGAGGAAATGTAGGTGTGGAGTGTGACGGCTCGTGCTGGGTCGCGGTAGCCGATGAGAAGTCTTGAGTTCGTTAGTTGAGGGTGTGAGAAAATGTGGAGGGGGTGGACCTTGACATCTCGCCTTTGGTGACACCCCAGGATATCTCGCATAACTGTTTGAACTCGGCGAAGATATCATTGAATTGCTCACGTCGAAGATAGAGAATCTTCTTTTGCGTAGCTTCGATGATGCTTTGGCATGTTGCGAGACGAGCCTCATCGCTGGAGATGGGAGTTGGCTGCTCTTGGTTCATTTCGGATGCGGCTTGGGAAGAGTCCTTGGGATATCAGCAAACGCATAAATCAAGAGGGGGTCCGGTGTTACTTTAATTTGCGGTGGACTAGCAGCAGCTGAAGGAGTCGCAGATGGAGAACTAGAAGTAGTACCATTGTCACTGCCTTTGCTTTTCTTGGCTTTCTTTGCGTCCCTCTTCTTCTTGTTTTTTCTTGCTCGACTGGAAGCCTCGGGCTCCGAGAGGCTGCTTCCTGACACATTGTCCGCTGGAGCTTTGGATATCGGAAAATTCTTGTCCTCTTGTCTCTCCATGATGAGAGGAACTCTCGGTTATCAGCAAAGGACACGAAAGTTGGTTGCAATCATTAAACCTACGAGGAAAGTGGTGGCACTGAAGAGCCTTGAAAGGCTTAGATGGAAATGGGATACGGACCAGGCACATGAGCTATCAGAATAAATCCACTGTTGTGTTTTGAAGGACCCGCTGAGCAAATAAAATTCGAAGAAACTTAAAAATTTAAGATTGAGAGAATGCAAACGGGTAGATTCTGGCAGCCGCTGTTTTCTCCATTGACCGCATCACCTGATCACAGGCAAACGGGCTTCTTCCTAGTATGCATGCTGCTGCACCATCCTGCATTTTCCATATTTCTCGTGAAAATGTCTAAAAAATTTCTCTCTTTCACCCCGCCCTGGACTTTTTCTTTGTGTTAACTTGGACTTCCAAATTGGTTCGCGCCATTCTAGCCTTAAACTTCTGCTCTTCAACCTAGACCATGATATGCTTCAATAGCGTTCTGGGGCGAAGCACTATCAATCTTATCTACACTAGTCTAGTATCCTACCTGAATCTCCCTTGGTGCTGGAAGTCGTGAAACCTTAGTCTCAAAGAGACCCAAAAGATCGGGAGCCCACCAATTAATAGATCGGTTGTCCTAAATATAACGTAAAAAGCTCCAATGAAGCAGGAAGCACCTCGTGGACCTATTCAATAAGTCCATTCCCAAACCTCTTCATCTTCAATCCAGCCAGACTTCAAAGTCTCAATTAGACAGCTCACCGTCTTCATGCCTGGAAAGTCATTCAGCACCTACTCTGCATAGCGGCCACGAAACGTTGTGCTTCGTGCATTTCGGCACTAGGTAATACCTATCTTCTGAATTATATTGCAATGCGGGTATAACAGATCATGAAACCACCCTAGGCTAATATTACAACACTACAATTTTAAATGTTCTTCCAAGAGAAAGTGTGTGTGCAAACCTCGAGAGCGGCTGGAATTCGAAGCATTGCGATCAATAGGCCATCATCCACAGACGAAAGATCCAATTTGAGGCCTTTGACACCGTAATTTCTTCTTGAATGTATTGGTACGTCGGGAATTATGTCATTCTCCTGACAATCTGTCATGTATTGGGTATCAAAGATGAGACCTCCAAGGGAGAGTGTCCGTATGGGATGGAATAAAGAAGATTTGCACGAGGGTTTTAAACTCACTCGTGTTGAATATCCAGTCATATCAATATCAGTTCGGTGAGGTTTCGGAGACCAGAAAGCCTAGTTACGAAGCAGGAATCAAAGCAGTAGATGTCATGACCTGGCGAGTCAATCAATAGCTTAAGCGAGCTGATGCTCTGCAAGTAGAATAGATGACTACTTGTTCTCATCCAGTACATAAGCCTCTTACTGAACTTTGAAGCACCTGCAGGAAGAAGATCAGAAATTAGCAGGCAGTCAATGGGATGGTCGTTCCAGCGATTTCTTACCGAAAGTTAATCGTCTCGTGTGGGATCGGTGCCGAGGTCATGGAATCCAATAGGAATCACTGGTGAATGCTCAAAAGAAAATACCTTGACTAAAAGTCGAGATCAAGCCCTGTTGGGGCGTCTCATGAGTGAGAGGAGGTTGAGAAAAAACTGATCATTTGTTTCTTCGATGTGGCCTTCAGCGGGTCGGGCTTGTATACAAAGCTTTAACAACCTTGCATTTGTATTTACACATATATTACACTTTTTATCCCATGACAGCCCAGGTCTACCTTCTTCATATAAACACTAAGGTAATCATACATGCGATAAGAAATCCCGCTCCGAGAGCCAGCAACGACGCCTTCTTCTGCTCAACAGAACCTTTGAATTGTTGAATCGTAGCATTGACAGCCACAGAGGGATTCGCAGGCGATATCTTAGCCGTGGCTGCAGTAGTTGAAGTACCGTTTAGAGAACCTGCACCAGGAGCGTATGTTGAATATGGAGTTGACACTTTAGACGCTGGAACTGACGTGATAACTGGCTTTGCGAGAGAAGACGAAGTGGATGCGATGTCTGAATGAAATGCATGCGTACCGTATACTGATGCCGTGCTGTATTCAAGTCCAAAATTGCATTTCACTGTCTCTCTCAGGGACTCTTTTGTCTTATACGCCGGTGTAGCGCCAGGGATAGGGACGAGCACAGTTGATGTAGTGTACGGAACTGTGGAGAGGGAGTGTGTGGAGACCTCGCATACAGTCTCGCTACCATAAGGACAGGGGGATGCGGTGCTGATGTATGGGCATACGGTTACCGTGGACAGCACGATAATGGTTTTGGTCATTGGTACGCCTTGCCCATTTGGTGACAGCGAGCTGCTGCTCTGGCATGCTAAACATGTGGTGACTCGGGATGAGCATCCGGTTGTTGCGGAGGACGATGTAGAGAGGTTGCCTGCAAAGCTAGATACCGATGACACAGAGGAGCTAGTCATGGTCGTGGTCGATGAGAAGTTCCGATTGCCTGACGAAGGTGGCCGATAGAGCGACGATGTCGGGCTGCCGGTTGAGCTCACCGTAGGTAATGTGCCATTACTTGGAACGGTAATAGTGAAATTGCCGCCACCGATGGGAATTGAAGCATTGCAGGAAGCTGTTGTATTGAATACACTTGGAAACATTCGCTGGAAAGGGAAACCATTTTGATCCTTTCCCAGTGCATATGCGTAGAAAGTACCGCACGGGACTGTGACATTGTTATACCAAATGTGCTCTGGCGAAGAACCCACACTGTCGTTAAGTCGGATCATGGAGAAGGTAGTGAGTAGCTGGCCGGTGTTAGAGGAACGGAACTCAAAGCTGTCGACGTCCTGGGTGCCTTCGATGTCGGCGTTGACCGTGTACTCTAAGCCAGATATCAATGTCTCATTGATTGGGAAGTAGCCAGGGTGGTGACCTCGGACTTCCACAAACGAAAAGTCAATGAAGGTCAGTTTGCTGATAGTTTGGACTTGGAGTGTGGTTCCATCTGTAGCGTCGGACCTTGTGGCTGTCCAAGTCCCAGGCTGGGGTGCAGATACAGTCACAAAAGTCGTCGCGGCATTGGAAAAATACGAAACACCCGGGTCTGTTGGGTTCACAACGCTTCTATCAGGCCTGGTTACGGTAACAATAGATGGACCAGCCCCAAGAAACATGATTGACGTCATGGTTGAGTCAACGAGGATAGAAACTTGACTGTCGGCCCGCTTCGCGAGCGTACTGTCAGTAGCAGCGTCAGGATAATCTCCGTAAATGTCGACAAGGTCTGGATCAATCATTCGGAGTGCCATTGTGACTAAGTCCTCAGTTCCAGTTCTGTCGGGCATTGGGATAAAGATTCCTGTTGTTGCCTGGGCGAGTGCGCTGTAAGATGACCCATCGGAACATTCGCTAGGGAATAGAAAGAAATTGACACGAATATTTTTGGCAGTCGCCGCTCGCACAACGTCGTCGAAGAATTGTGGATCTTTATCTGTTGCATCTGTGAAAAGGAAAACGTTGCTAAAGGGATCGATGCCAGGAATTACGATTTCCAAAGCTGAAAGCGCGAGCTCAGGACAGTCGCCTCCTCCAGAGGCATACAACGTCCCCAAGTCGTCAAGAAATTCAGTCGAACTCGTGGTCGTGGTGAAGACATCCTCGTCTGCAGGGTCGTTGTAGCACATGAGAGCGTAGTTTACTGGCTCATCTTCTGTTCCCGCCAGAGCGTTCACGATTTCCGTGAGGCGCTCCTACAGAGGGCCGATGATGTCTCCCATACTTCCAGTACAGTCAACCACAAATACTAGTGGAGAAGCCCCAATTCCAAAAAGGTTTTTAAGCTCTGACTCGGAAAGAGCAGGCATGCCTAGAGAAGTGTAATCCACAACCAGCTGCTGGAGATAGTCTTGCGTTGCTCCTTGGGACAGAGCAGCGGCCACCTGATGTGCGTTACCTCCGCTTGGTGAAGGGATCAAGCCGTGCGGCGCGTAGAGTGCCCACTCGCTGTCTTTATTGATGCCCTCTGTTCCTTCTGCTCCCCGATCGTTCAGACCACCGTGTGTGCATTTACCGTCAGGCCGTTCACTACTTGGGTCGTCGGTCTCATAGTATCCACTGGTAATTCCATTGAAATCTGAGACGAGGTTTGACGAACAGTCCGGTAAGGCACAGGCGAATGGCTGGAGTTCGACACAAATGGTTTGTAATGTGAGCTGCCACGCATATTGGTCTCCGACTTTGCAATTATCCAGACATGATAGGTGAGAGAGATAGTCGGTTGTCACCGGGTTTTGGCAGAATGCATCGCAGGTGACAGAGTCCGTTGTTGGATATGCTACCTGGCCAGGCCAACCAATAATGGTGCTTGGTACGTCGTGACCAGATTCAACCCAATTCGAATGAGCATAGAAATCCTGAAGGGTGTGAAGTTGTCGACCTAGATCCTCCCTGGCCGTGTCTGCATCTAGATCCTCCTGTTGAAGCAGACCGATCATCTCTGCACGAAGTTCCATAAGATGTTGCTGACCATCTGCGAAAAGTTCGTCATCAAAGTGACACTTGCCGATGTTTTTCTCTGGACCATCATCGACGTAAGCATTGGCATCGATGATTGCCTTCCGAGCCTTCTTCATGGTGGATGAAAAGTCATCGTCACTCATGATTCCCCAATGTACCCCAATGAAATTATTGATTTCATCTTCGGTTTGTTTGGCATGCGTCTTGGTGTTGCCGGGTGTCCAGATTCCGCCGATTTTGTTGGGCATGAAGCCGAAACATATCGACGGGAAAACAGAAAGAGTGAACCAAAGTGGGCTCGCTAACTTGACCATAATTAAGTATTAAAGGAAGGGTGCCAAATGAATGACAAGTTTGTAGATGTTGGATCGTCAAAACGAGCGGATAATCGCAATAAAGTGGAAACATCGCAATGAAGAGAAAGACGTGTAGAGAAGAACTAATAATAATTTATCAGGCTGTGTCAGTCCAAAAAAAAAAAATTGTGGTTAACTTAACCGCGGGACTAAGATGTAGCTTGGGTAGTAACAGCATGATGGCTTGTGGTTTTCGGCACCTGCCTTTGCGCTCGTGCATGTCGTTTCACTCATTTACTAGATTCAAGAATGCATGCTCAGGTGCAGTGACGCCACCAATAATTATCCAGCCTCACATGCTTGGCATTGGCAATTGTGCATAGGCGAAGAGTGGCCTGCATCAACATTGGCAAGCGAAATAGCATTTCACAGACAAGGCGGCGCCACAGACAATAATGTTGACGGAAAGAATCGTACTCGTATGGTCAGCTCACCGCTTAGCCAAAATTGGTGATAATTGAGTTACCACAAGCCACAGACAATGATCTTGGCGAAGGAGAATTGTGCTTGTATGGCCAGCCTACCGCTCGGCCGGAGGTGGTGGTGGAAAGGACGTTAGTTGTGTTACCACAGAAACCTCAGGGGTTCACGGGGCGTTTGGACCCTCTCCTGAGTATCCTTTAAGCTTCGCAGGGCTGTTTCTTCCCCTGAGATGGTGCTATGTAATGGGCCTTTTGACTACCTTAACTCAACAAAACGAGGCGTTCTTGCTTGTACAAGCATGCAACGCTAGGACCCTATTAGTAAAGGAATTAGTGGTTATCTTCAATTTGGCGTAATCGGCGATGCATCTTGACCTGGTCTCAATCCAGGGGTTCGTCTCTTCCATAAGGAAGCCCTTGATGGCGGTGTGTATTGATCGCCGAGGAATACGAAGAAGGTGATGTATTCGATGATCTCAGGTGGCAGTCTCGTGAAATTTAGGCACTGATTCTTGCGAAGCTATTGAGTTGGGCGTTGCTTGTTGAACTTGCTGAGTTGACTCAAAAGTGAAGGAGGGAGGAAGAAGTTAGAGTCGCCTGCAGGAGTTAGGCCTGTTTTCAACGCCACGTGATCTTCAAGTTCAAGTTCCTAAACTTGACATCTTATGGACATGAATAAAGTAAATATTCTTGAAGTCTCATTGGCGTGAGTGAAGGTTTAGAAATGGAGACTACTTCTTTTGAAGTGAGAGGTCTCCCAAAGCGCCCAATGAGATGGTTGAGTATCTCGTGTCGAGCGGGCGCTAAGCCTCGCATACGATGCCACGCTGGCATGTAGCAACTAGCATTCTTAGAGTCTACAGTTCCACGAAAGCAATTTATTATCTACAACCTCAACTTAAGGGCGTAAGCTGCACCAATTCTAATGGCTCAATCTTCCTTCCCCTACCAGCCTCTAGAGGAGAATGACTCAATCCGACTTCTCTATCTCCAGCCGTCAGAGAAGCATGATGCTGATCTCCACGGCAGCCTGGTGCATACCACCATCCACGAGCGGTCATACGATCTCCATACCCCATTCACAGCGCTCTCATATGTCTGGGGAGATCCGACCATTACAAGCTTCATTTATATCGATGATCATCATGTCACGATCACAGCCTCGTTGGCCGCAGCACTGCGCGACATTCGTGATAGCAGCCTCGTCTTTCGAATCTGGGCAGATGCTTTATGCATCGACCAGAACAATATTCCGGAACGCAATCAGCAGGTGAAGCAGATGGGATCTATCTACCAGGCTGCTGGTCATACAATCATCCACCTTGGACTTCTCACATCTGAGGCGGAATTGGTCTTACTCAAAGCTCGGTCCAGACATGTCCTGAAAGGTGAAACAGAAGAAATTATCCAACTAACAAAGCAAGCTGAGGTTGGTATCCTTCTTCGGCCCTGGTTTACTCGGGCATGGATCTTGCAAGAGCTCGTGCTATCTCGAGACCCTTGGGTTCAGTGTGGTAAACTCCGGGTGCGCTGGACGGACTTGTGCGCTCTATTGCTTGGGCAGCAAGAGGGCTTGGAGTCGGCAGGGATGGCTCTTAAAGTTCTTAAAGACATGGACAGTGCTCGCTCCCGCGGCGCAGAGAACAGTCTCTATGACATTCTTCGAGCCCGCCGCGGCTTTGGGGCTTCAGACAAACGAGACATTGTGTATGCCCTGCTCGGCTTGATCAAGCAAGACAAGGCTTTCTCGCCGGAGCTCGTGGACTACTCAATGTCTCTCAGTCGGGTGTACACTATCGTTGCAGAGCTCATACTTCGTTCTCCGCTGCAACAGGAATGGACAGAAACGGTGCTCTCGCATGCGGACGACGGTAGGGAATTACAGGATCGACCCGACGGGCTCCCGTCATGGGCACCAGACTGGAGTGTTTTACCATCATACAAAGCACAATTTCCCAAGCAAATGATTCCCGAGGAATACACCTCTTGCTGGGCTGGGATACCTTTTCATTGCATTGATAATCCGCCAACACTGTTAACGCTCGGTAGCCATTTTGACACCATTGAGGTAGTCAGTCCAGCTTTCCAATGGACTCCGGCAATTATCCAACAACTTGAACGGACGGTCAAGACCTTTGAACTTCGTGATCTAGAGCTAGAAGTTCGAAAATTGTTTGAAGAACTTAAGGGACTCGATAAGGCAGGCGTTCAGCATAGCTCCTTCGAACTGTTCCTGTCAAGATTTATGTCCCCCTTCCTCAGAATGTATGACGTACTAGAATTCCTAAAGCACGTGGGTACAGCCATGGAGGGGAGACGGCTTGCGCTTACAGAAAAGGGTTGCATTGTCGTTGTACCCTCTTGTACACGTCCTGGGGATGAATGCGTATATTTTGCCGGCTTTCGTCCATTCATCGTTCGCAATACTCCAAAACAGCAGCCCCAGCATTCTAATGGCTTGATTCAAAGTGCATGGCTATTTTTGATTTTGAACATGGGCATTCAACCGGACGGTATTTGGGATGCAAAGACCCCGGCCATAGAGTATCGAAGATTGATCGGAGCATGTTACAATTTTCAGGATTTTTTTTCTGACCCCCAAAAAATCGGATTCTTAAGGCATTTTGCTATCAACTTGACTTTGCTCTTACCCTTCGGGATTTATTGATTTTAATGAGATTTTGGAGTCATAGCTCTCATTTCGTTTCACTAAAAGCAGAATTGCAATGAACAGTGTCTTCTTAAATCCCCATGTATGACAAACCGATAATCGCTCCCATGTACTCACTCAAGATTCCTGCCTGCAAAGATCGATAGCCACCAAGGCGTCACTCGATTGAAGAATCTAGTGATGCTGAGGAGGATCCGTCATGAACTACCTTCGTAGTGCCTGCAAGCCAGAATGCCATACATTGAAAATCAGATGAATAAAAAATGGGTTGAATGAAGCTTAAAATTACCCCACATGAGATTCTCTGATCCGGTGGGTATGGTTTGTCAAGCTGTGGATGCTAGGTACACTTTGGCCTCATTGCCAATAGGGCTACCAGGGTCACTACTACAGTAAGACCACACCATTGACCACTCTTTTGAGTTTACGATCAGATCGAGCTGCCAACGAGTTTGCTAGATTCGCCCAGATACCTTCCTCCCCTTGCAAATGGCTGTAGTTTGTTTATTATGGAATGATGCAGATCCTGCTGCGTAACATAGCCACCTTTCCGAGCCTATTAAGTTGTGGGACAATAGAAAGGTATCGCCCGACAACCGCTGACAACCCTCAACAACTCAACTTGAAATTTGACAACCTTACTGCTACAACTTCAAAGAAATAATATGATATTCGCGATATTTCGCGTATTCTTCATATCCTAGGAAATATTTAGAATTTCCAAGGAGTTTGAAAATTTGAGAAAATTGTGGTGGGTAGGCGTGGGTGCTTGAAGGTTTGGGTGGTTCTTGGGTGAAGCCTTCTCCTTCACCTGTCACGCTTATCTAAATCCTTGTAGCGCCGATCTTGGGTTTCCCTGCTACCCCGCCCGCACGTCATTGTGTTAGTTTTAGCTGCTCCCCTCGATAGCCTTAATGACATGTGTATATGTTCAGTGGTTGCATATTCACTGTGCCCAACCCCATCAATGGGTTGTTATATTAAGCCGTCGAGATGAAAATTGGTCAATACATCAGATCAGTTATCTCTACCATCCAACAACCAAATCCACACAATTATTAGAACCTGCTATTCAACATATCGTGCAAGACCCCGCGGAATTTTGGCGAAGATGGGCCTCAATGATGGCTTTGTTTATCCCGCCCTCGAATCCGATACGCACACCCGGCTCATAGTGCTGGCTCCGGGCAAAGCTGATGATCCTATCCATTGCTTTTATCTCACTATCGATTTGGACGCGGACTGGGACTTGCAAGGAGCAACAGCTCAACCATTTCCATCCCTGAGACACAAGCAACAATCATATATGGTGGTGGAAGATAGTGATGGGCAGTTGATCCAAGGCTTCACGTTGCCTGCATTTCGACTTGATTCGGAGAGCGGTGGTGGCCTTCATCCATTCCAGAAGTACACGGCGCTTTCATATGTTTGGGGCGATCAGAGTAGCCCTCACACGATCTTCCTCAACTCGGCGCCATTCTATGTGGGACGTAGCTTGCACATGGCTCTCAAGCGACTACGAAATACAATCACTATTCTGGCCTTGTCCCAGTCGGCCCCACAACATGGCAACGATGACAAAAGCATGGAAGCAATAGAACATCATTTGCTCCCGGAAGGCCGTCTGCTGTGGATCGATGCAATGTGTATCAACCAGGTCGACAAAGTCGAACGTGAGACCCAAGTGAAGCTCATGTCCCGGATATATAGACAGGCAGACTTTGTACATGCGGATCTCGGGTATGCAGGCGACGAAGGGGGGATGCAACTCCTCCGTCTCCTCCAATCCATCAGCAGCGCAGGCATTACGTGTGATTTTAATCGACCTTCTCCGTCTACCTCCCATGGGGAAGGACAGTCCAAAGGCTCCCACACAGACCCAAGCATGGAGTCTGTTGTCGAATCATTATGGAACAACTACCAGTCCAAGGGGAAAAGCACTTTGCCCGCACCCGGCCTACCAAACCCCTCAGCCCAACCCCTTGAAGCTCATGGGGTTCCTTCTGAAGATGATGCCGTCTGGACCTGGTGGCGACTATTTCTAGACTCACAATATTTACGCCGATTGTGGGTTGTTCAGGAATTTGCCCTTGCCAAAAGAATCACCTTGTGGTTTGGTACCGTCGGTATTGATCCAAACATGGTTGCTGATTGCCTAGGTTATCTGTGGAAGTATAGTTCCAATAGAGGGTACTATGTATCAGAAGGTTCTTCTGAAACTGTTGCAAGCAGCACTTCAATCGCAGGGTTTTCCGCACTTGTTGATTTGGTATCACAAAGAAAGCATATCCACAACTTAGAGAATCGTGGAACGGAACATTGTTTGATTAACAAGTTGAGCCTTGTTCGGACAACACTTGCCACTGATAAGCGGGATAAAATCTACGGAATGCTAGGTCTCGCGTCGGATGGACTGAACTTCCTCCCTCTTGTCAGCTATTCAAAGAATGCCGAGGCTGTCTACGAGGATTTTGCCCGTGAATTTGTCGATAGAGGTCAGGGCATGGAACTGCTCTATCAAGTCGACAGCAGAGTGTCTGAAACGCTCCAAATTCCTACTTGGGTTCCGGTAAGCCAGTTATTAACGCGGCCACTAAGATTTGATATGCTAATACACCTACTCAGGATTGGTCACGAAGCTTGGATGAAAGCTCGATTTATCGTAAACATAATCAGGGGAGGATATACGCTGCTTGCAAGACAATGCCGCAAAGTATTGAAATTTCCAAAGCTGATTCGAAACTACGAGTCGATGGTGCACTATTCGACACTATTAAGCAGTTGAGCAATCCGTTACACCACGAATTTTCGAAAGTTATGCAAAATGATTTTCACAAATTTATCTGGGAGGGTGGAAATCTCTCAACAAAGCTGAAGCGGTATCCAACAAGGGAAAGCCATCCAGATATTGTGCTTTGGACTCTCTTATGTGACGGTAAGGGGTGGAGATCTGCTCCTGAGATAAAACGTCTTCAGCAGAGCTTGTGGGCGGTGGTCGGTTCCATGATCGCCCTAGGAACTGGAGAAGCATGCGAAAATTCCGCGTGGGCATTACAAACACGCGATATCATGCAGGAGGGTCTGCCAAATGCATTAGGGCGGAGATGGTGTATTACAAAAAATGGTTATTTTGGTCTAGTACCAGGAGGGACCAAGATAGGCGACTGTGTTGCTATATTTGGTGGTGGTGTTATACCATTCATCGTTCGACCTCAATCAGCAGCAAAGGATGCCGATTTTGTGTTGGTAGGGCATGGCTATTTTCACGGCCTTATGGATGGGGAAGCTTTAAGTCTCAAGACTTTCAAGCCTCAAAAGATTGTCCTAGTCTAGTGACGCTCAGAGTTCGTAAAGATATCAGACTATCCTGAATAAAACTTGGAATGAAACAAGCTAGATACTCAGGGGATCTACTTTGGGCTCCTTCGAGCTTAGTATCGGATCCGGAAACAGGGATAGAAATTTAATCTGATGTTTGATTCATCAGGTCAAAAACCCGCTGATTCTCTATGAGTCAGTGTTGTGGCATGGGAGAGGTAATACGCGGGCAAACAAGCCCGAACGGACTCGGATTCGGACTCGGGGTTTTGGACACTCCCCCCATATAAAATCACCGAGACCAAATATTGGCGCCTACACAAATGAGACGCAATACTATAAAGGCAGCATTCATCGAAGGACCTCTTTCCACTTGACATTTGCGTCAGTTGTGTGCTCACTCCTTGAATTCGTCAATTCTCATATTTTGCTTCATCGCCTTAGGACCACAAGACGACCGAGCTGAACATCCATGGCTCCATTAAAAGTTCTGATCATTGGCGGCGGGATTTCTGGACCAGCTCTAGCTTACTGTGAGCACTGGGACGTATTTTAATTCATATCGCTCGTGGATCATCGATTCCGGAGACAGTTTCTTCCTTCGTACCTCGGACTGAGTAATCACTAACGTCTCTTTAACCTAGGGCTTTCTCGAATAGGTGCCAACATCACCCTCATCGAGCGTGCGGCCAATATTCGAGCATCGGGCCAGCAACTTGATCTTCGCGCTCAAGGCGTGCCCATGATGAAGAAAATGGGCATCGAAGCCGCGGTCCGAGCAGTACTTGTCCACGAACCTGGCACGCAACTGATCGACAGCAAAGGCCGAGTCAAAGCATTCTTTCCCGCCGCGCAACACCAATCTGAAAAGCAAAGTCTTACGTCCGAATTCGAGATCATGCGCGGCGATCTGGTCTCGATCCTGTATAAACTCACCGAGAACCGGAAAATTGTGAAGCATCTGTTCAACACTACGATCGAGAGCTTTACGCAAGATAGTGAGAGTACACCTAATGGCAAGGTTCATGTTACTTTCCAAGATGGTCGAAAGGAGGATTTTGATCTCGTCGTTGCGGCTGATGGAACTGGTTCCAAGACTCGTAAGATGATGCTCGGTCCCGACGCTCCGGATCCACGATACTCACTTGGTGGGTACATTGGATACTTCAGCGTCCCATCGAAGCCAGGAGATTCTGATAGAGGGACTTGGTGCCATCTTCCTGGAGACAAAATTGCAAGGATCATTGGCACAAGAAAAGACTGTGCAGAGCTGACTCGCGTGTACATGCTTACGCATGGAACTGACGTTGCTCTCGATGAAGCGTGGAAATCCGGAGATCTGGCAAAGCTGAAGAAAGCTCTTGCTAATCTGTACAAAGACGGTGGTTGGGAATGTGACCGCTTCATAGAAGCTCTGCAGCATGCCCCGGAGGCGGATGATCTGTACTGCACGCCATTTGTGGAAGTCCGGCTCCCCAAAGGAACCTGGTCGAAAGGCCGTGTTGTTCTGCTTGGCGACTCAGCATACTCTCAGACGGCAGGAGGTTTCGGATGTAGTTGGGGTATGGTAGGAGCCTACGTATTAGCTGGTGAGATCGCAACTTTGCTCCCGAAAAATCCATCATCACCGACGGCAGCTGTGATGCAGGGGGCCAAGAACTACGAGGATATATTCAGGCCTATCGCCACTTCGAACCATGGCGGTAGCGAACGGTTTGAGTCTCTGATGTTTCCCAAATCGAATTTCGGGATCTGGATCCTGCATGCGTTTGCAAGACTGGCTGCGTCGTTGAAACTTGGTCAGGGAATGGCTTGGGATAGTAAGATGGCCAAATGGCAACTTCCTGAGTACCCTGAGTTGGAAAGAGAGCAGAGTAAAGACTGAAAAAGGTGGGACATCTGGTGCCTGAGAGCGAAGTAGACGATCCTGTCACTGTGCGTTGTATACTATTCAACTTTCTGTTTCGTACACTTAGATCTATCAGACACCACTTACTCTTAATGAAATATCACTCACCTCTAAGATGTAATCTAACCGATTAACTTTGCATTGGTGTGCTGTTACGTAAAAGGAGTTCAGGGCGAAGTTTTGGGCCAGCAGGAACGAGATCTCTCTCGGAGTGTGCTTGATGGTGGAAATATAATAATGGAAACCAGGTTACCACGCTCGACGTACGAATGCCGAGAAGTCGACATGATAAGATTGAACTAAAGCGAAAGGCCCGTGGGCGTCCAATCTGTCAGGCGACAGCCGCAGTACAAGGGGGTATTGAGCGCGGTAGTCTGGTACTGCGCATGCCTAATCTGGAATTAATCCCCGCATCTTTGATTTCAGTCAATGATAGATGTAAGAAGGGGCTACGAACAAGAAAATATGAGGGTAAAAATCTCGTCCAATTAGGTGGGTAGTTTCGATCACTTCCAAGGCATTATCCCTTCCAGAATATGTACAGAACTTTTCCCTCTCAGCTCATGCACTGACGTACAGCTTGCTTGCAACACAAAATGCCCTAAAACCTACGAGCTTGTAGTGCTATTAATCTCACCAACTTTAATATCGGCCGAGCCCGTACTATGATACCCTTCAGTAGCAATAATCATATAATTAAAATCACCCATCTTCATGCCATGCTTTGCCCACGCTGCAAAGTGCGCTCCCGTGTTAATTGTGCCACCAACACGCTTCTTCTGCCTCACACTCCAGAATTGCTGGAACGTCGCGGTGCCATTGATGGAAGGCTCATTGGTTCGAGTGGTGGACAGGATGGTGTAGTCCGAACCATCAGAGTTAACCGTCCCTTTCTTCGTTGCAGCAGAGGAAGGGTCGTAGGTGCCGAAGTTTTCGGTGATATAGTATTCGACGAGAGGATTCACGGTCCAGCCATACAGAGAGAGATAACCATTGCCAGGGCAACTCCAGGTACCGCTATATGTTACGTTCCTGGGCGGAAATGTTAGAATGTGCTGGATTGTTGTCGAGAGAAGTGACATACTTCGCCGTTCCGGGATTCCACCCCTTGCCAACCACCAGATTGCCGCTACCACTCGTCCAGGTCACGGAGTACTCGCCACCAGCAAGGTTGTTGTAGGTGTAATCACTACCATCACTCCAATCCGAGTAGAAGAAGCCATTATTGATTCCAGTTCCTTGGGGAGTGTCACGCTTCATGAACCGCTCGCGCAAACCAGACAGATCTGGAAGTGGTCTTGGTGCTGCAAAAGTAGCAGTGATGGCTGAGCTAGCCAGAACGAGTGATGAGAAAGAAACCATGGCGAAATTAGTGATTGTTCAAAAGTTTAGGAACGATAATTTCTCGATCCACGGGGGAAGCTATCCTTTTATCCATCCCGCTCCGTAGGTCCATTTGAGCGAGGAGAGCGAATTCTGATAAGCAGGCGTTTGGTCTTTATTTCGTTAATTCTCGGATCTTGAGGCCTATTCACATTTTGCCCGCGGCTGATATGAGCGTTTCGACCTTGCTATCGCGCTATTCAATCAAACAGAGGGCCCCACCTTCAGAGAATGCCAGGACGCCCAGTGGCGCCTGGGATATATAGGTACTTCATACCTCCCCACCGCACGTGTGACATGTTTGCCGCCTTGCTTTATATCTCGAGAATTAATATACCATCGTCGGAGATTTAACAAACGTGCAGGCTGACCGGTAGCCAATAAGAACATTAAGGGTGAGGTTGAGGTTTCGTTTATGCAAAATTCGATTTGACCCGAAACCGCTGGCCGTCCAGTCGGAGCCGTCCGGCTATATGATTCGTGTGGATGTCATATACTCGCAGAGTTTCGCATTCGGACTATCTTTCGTCAATCTGACTAACGACCTCTTGGGTCTTGTTATTATCTTCGAGACTATGGAGGTGGTCGCTGTGGCTGTGTAAAGCATAGGAAACGGAAAATAATTGTTAGATCAACTAATATATCTCTCCAGAATCTCCTTTCTCCGCCCTTCATCCAGTACAGCAAATATGAAACCTTGATCGTAATTGAATAGAGGCTTGGGTAATGCTAGGCAGGATCGGAAGTCAAGTTTCCTTACAGGACATCGTCTTGGGGATAGCCGTAAACAGCGAGCAAATTTCAACACCTGATAAACCGATTACACTTTATGATTGAATCATTCCGTTGCAAACCGGGGATATTTCTCAGAAGCCAAGCTCGATTTGATCCTAAAATTGATTACCCGGGGAGCTCTTGTACCGCAGATCTCCCTGACTACAAGTGCAGAGCCAAGCGAATGAAAGAAAGGGGGGCAAGTTGGCGCCACGTGATTCTGTTGCTCTTGATCATGGCGACCTAGCCTGGTGATCTGACATACTTGCCGACCCGTGTAGTTGTATAGATTTGAATTCTAATGGATTTTTTGAAGGTATGTAGATTTGAGTGTCATTAGTCTATGCTCGTGGATTTCGAAGTCCCTCTCTCTCAACGCAAGGCAGATGAACGAACTTTCCAGAAGCAAACAGAGAATTCATCTCCCATTATAGCTTAGTAATAGAAGTTTTGTGAAGACTTGAATATGAATTTACACTTAGTGAAACAATGGGAAATAGTGAACTTGACTATCAAAAGTTTGCCTTTCATGAATATTCTCCTACATACTGAGAGGGTTTTGGAGAAAACAACTCGATACCTAGCCTTTTTGATGCCGCTCTTGTACTGTCCATTGTGCATGAGATAGGAAGAAAATTCCATGAAAGTGAACTTCAAGACTCACCAGATCCGAAGCCGCTTGTCTAAGTGAATTGGAAGGATGGCATCAGCTCTCGTTCTGTCCAGGGCGACAAATTTAGACCCCTAAAGTTTCCCACTTCATACAACAGCACAAAAAAACTAGAATAATCTTTCTTGGTACCCTTAGCATATTATCCAACCTCAGAGCATCCACAGAGACAATAACATATGAGTAATAGCTCTCTCAGGTTCAGATTTATCCCCTGGTTGCAATCCCTCCACACCGCGGATCCGTAGATATGGATCAAATGCACTCCATCAATTTTCATCCAGAGAAATACAAACTACTGAAGCTCCTCTCCCTCTAGATTCTGGTGAATATCAGTAGCTTCAAGCTATCTTCGCATATATAATAGCTTTGGTGAATTTGTGAGCTGAATTGACTGTCAAAAGGTGAATGAGTTGCATACGTCACGTGCGGGGAGACTCCCTTCGAGGCCCTTAAATCGCGAACTTTCGCGAACTCGTTTCCGAACTCTTCGACACAACAAACCACTCGCGATGACTACTCCTCGATAGTCAGTCATCCCGAATCGTCGAGTTGTCAAGACCAGACGTCTGCGGATGAATGGTTCGAGGCGAAGCACCGACAACTCTTCACATCCTCCCCGACCGCACCTTGCACTACTGTCGAAGAGTTGATTCAGACTTCGAGCTTGATTGAACACTCTCTGGTACTACCAGCTAGCCAGTCACTGTTAGCAGCTTAATCCAGTCAAGACCACTTCAACCTTGTAAGAGCGGTGGCGATTATTCGTCTTAAATGAACCTTTGCTGACTACTTCGCATAGCCCACAATGGCGGCCCTTTGTTCGGATTCCGAAATTACTCAGGCAGCAACATCGGCACCGGCCAGTTCTACAGCACCGACTGCCACATTCACCCTCTTTCCGACCCTCGTTCCCGAGTTGAGGCTGAAGATATGGGGAATGTGCGTTCCCGGTCCACGAACAGTCAAAATCAAATCGTGCACCTGCTGCAGCAATTTCCGACTCAAGTGCAAGGCTATGGTAGAGGATGAAGCAATTCCTGGCTTTGCCCATGCTTGCAGAGAGTCTAGAGAGGTTGCACTTAAGGATCATGACATGGCATCCGGTGCTCGCTTCGGCAAATCACTCTACTTCAACCACAATACGGACACATTGTACTTTTCGAACGAAGAGGCTTTCATCTGCTTTGCAACCCGTCGCTTGGGCAAACGTGAGGCTGTCAAGGCCGAGGATGTGGTAAAGAGGATTGTTATCAGAACCGAATACCAACCAAGCCTAACTCAGTTCTGGTACCATCATTTGGCAAAGTTCTCTGCTCTGGAAACTCTCAAGCTTGATTACGTTTACTCCAGAAATACCAGTCAAGCATCGGTTTCGATTGTGAAGTGGCACTTTGCGATTCGTTGGGAAGGGGATATTCTCGTTGCTGCTATCAAGTACCATGCGAAACGCTGGCCTCAGAACACAATGCTCAGATGCCAAGATGGAAGCTATGTACAGATGGATGTCAAACGCGAACGAGGTATGCCGCCTTGAACTCCATTCCCTCCAGGTGCGTGTGCGACCTAACTAACTGCAGGCAGCATGACACATAGTACGATGCTCTTGAACGCTGCAATGAGAGGCCATGTTCCCGCTGCTTTCTCAGAGTGGATATCAGAGGCATATGGAGATTTGACTTGGGGTTGATACTTACAATCATTGATGTAAAGGAACATTCTGGGCTTGAGGGGGCACATCATGAATGGGCTTCCTTCGCTAGCTTGTACCTATTGAACAATGCAACAATCGATGATAAATTCTTTGATGGATGTGGACCTTATTATTAAAAGTTTTGACCACGTTCTCCTTAATTCTAGCGTTGTCGCGGCTTTTCCCTAGAGAACTCGTGGAATTTTTGGAACTAAACTCGTACTTCTCAGCCACATGACAAGGTGATTTTCGTTGGGTCCAGGTTGTCAATATTTACTTGACCTCTTTGCGACAAAACTTAAACATCCAACATTTGCAGCACTGTCCGAACTCGGCCTGAAGAACATTCAGCACTGCAGAAGCGAAACATTATCATCAATACCGATACGCGTCAAGTAGACAAGTGCCACCAGGTCATTGACGAAGTCAAAGTCTACAAGAATTTGGAAACTTTGACTGTGGTTCAGCTCGTTGTCAGGGACAGCACGGTGGAGGCTGCATCGTTGGATGGTGGCCAGAAAAGCAATCTTTTGGAAGAGCTTCCGCTTCTTTTGGACTAGGAGTACTCTCAATCTCTAGAGTCTCGAAGCCCGACTGAGGACCGAGAACTGACAGCCGATACTCCCAAGATTACAGTCCTCACTATTGATGAGGCTCAAAGAGCAGATTTAAGGTGGTAAGAAGCTTATTTGGAGATTTTTTTTTATCTATAGCTCTAAGTGTAGGCTACTCGGTCATTTCTGGTATATATCTCATTGGCTAAATAGGAGCTGACTTCTATTCGCGTATTCCTCAATGAAAAAATCGGTTCCATTGTTCCTAAATTTCTAACAATCTAATGCGTGAGTTGCATTTTCGATAGTGAATTGGCATTGTGAAGTGCCCGCTTATTTTCCAATGCCAAGAATTACCCAAGAGCCCGATTCCATCAACCTACTCCAACAACCACCAACCATCTTCAGCTCGTTCCAAAGAAAAATCAACGCAGAGGTCCGAAGGTATGCACTCAGGATTGTGGACGAAGCAGTGACCGTGCCGGCCATGATTCCGAGTGCCCATCCCTTGACAAGCGCTCCCTCTCAATGGGTTCTTTCTCTCACGGTACAATGGCATCCACGGATCACCTTCCAATCGATGCAGAACAGCAACAGACGTTCAATGGGTTTCGAAAGCTTCCTACAGAGATTCGTCTTATGATTTGGCACATGGCACTACCTGGACCTCGAGTCATCACGATCCAGCAGCGCACTACTATCGAGCGATGGCAGCGAGGATGCTTGAGCGCAAGCTATCTCATCCCCTCAACGTTGCATACTTCCCACGAGGCTAGACAAGTTGCACTGCGAAATTATCAACTTGCATTCGCCCAAAACTACATTAATAATCCCATCTACTTCGACTTCTCGCAAGATATCCTCTTCATACGAGGCGCGTGGATCATTCTACGTCTTCGCGTATGCTCTGGGCCTCTAGGCAACACTACTCGAGCATTCCTCAGCAAACTACGTCACTTGATGATCAGTGACAATAATCATGCATTCTCTACATTCAACACATCTGGCTGGTTTCGGCTCAAAGAATTTCAAGCTCTTCATAGCCTGGCTCTTGAACCTCAGCCATGCTTCGACCCTACTCATTTGATGGCATCGTGGAACTCAGCTGAAGAAGGAATCCGATGGCACATAAAAGGGGATAGAAAGGGTTATCTCGACTCGAAAAAGCTTGAGGGTCGGTTATCAATTGCTATCATGTCAGAGGAGGACATGATCTGCAGAGCCGAGAAGTTGAAGGTAAGCTCTAGCTGTGGAAGGAAACAAATTAAAGGCTAATTCGCGACAGAATGGAGATTCGGAACCATATGATATCCAGTGGGACAAAATGAAGGCATGAATAAAGATTTGCGTGAGCGGGGAGCTGAAGAGTAGAGGAGGTTGTACATGGAGAGCTGACATACGCGATGATTCCAACAAAAGCAAGGAAACTTTTACTGTTGCAAAAGAAACTAATGGGCGGTGCAAATCTGCCCGTACATCAATTGTTCAACTATCACCAAGACCTAAAAGTGAGGTGTGCCATGAGGGGCCATATATCACGTGCTCAAAATTTAGACTCCCCGCCCGGAAAGCTCTGCTGGACAACACGCATTCATCAGGCTATCAAATATTATCAGCAGCAGCAAAATCAAAAAGTTTGAGCCGTATCTTTCGGATTCGGCAGCGGCCCCTCGAGCAATTGCGAAGCGCAAGTCCTACTCGTTCTTTGACATTCGACCACGGACCTTCCGAACAATCAACAGCTGGGTCGTGCAAGGTGGCCATCGACAACGAACATTTCCCCGGCTTCTCATGTCTTCATCAGCTAGTCATTCACAGACTACAACATCTTATCGGACATTCGCTCCATTTTCAAGGCTCCCAGAAGAGTTGCGAGTGATAATATGGGAGTTCGCCATGCCCAGACCAAACCTCATCGAGGTGACTGGCTACGGACACAGGGTCCCATACGCCAGCGCGACAAGATCCAATCCCGGCATCCTTTTTGCCAACAAGGAGTCTCGCAAAGTTGCTCTCAAGAACCATACCATGGCATTCCGGTCCCGACTTCGGGAAGGAATCTACTTCAACTTCGCCTCGGACGCTCTCTACCTCCCCATGCTCGGCGCCTTCAGAGCCTTCCTCGCAACTTCGAAAGACGGCATACGTTATATCCGATTCCCTGATTCTGCGCAAGTGGAGGACAAAGTCAGACACTTGGTGGTTGGCAATCCTTCTGGAGCGTTCTTTCAGCACACACAATCCTGGATTGGCTTCTTTGGAAACTTGGAGACCGCGGTGATTGAATGGAATGACAGCAAACAAGCTAGTCACAAAGCGCAGAGGGAGCTGGAGCAATACTGGGCGAGGACAAAGGAGTCGGAAAGGGGGTTCCCGGTGGTGCATTGGCTCTCGAGTAAGGACTTCAAAGCTCTGGTGGAGAGTTGGCGGTAGAGCGAGTCTCTTGAAGGTGTGTGTGGAACATGGCTTGCCTCGGAAGAGAGGCTAAGATTGCAAGATAGTTCGTACTGCTTGAGAAACTTTGTATGGATAAGACCCAATAGATTGTGCAACTGTGGCCCAAGTTTCGATGATACCAAGTACCAGAAGCCTTGTTGCCTTTCTGTCTGAAAAATCAGAACTGAAACATACTATCTTCTTCTTTGAAGGACGATTTGAAGGGCGAAACCAGTCTCGTGTCTTTCGACTAAACAATTTACCTATATCTTAGACTAAAGGCCGCGAGTACCTCAGCCAAGGTCCTTAGAGAGGTACCCAAGGTAGTACCTATCACAAATCATTTCATGATTACGTGAGGCACATCATGTGATGCGGCCGTAGCAGGCGAGAGGAGACGAATCTGGCGAGCCTGGAATGGTTTCTCACGGACGTCCCATACCTTCTTCCTCCCTTTGTTTGGACCCTCCACATCATTGTTGCAATTACTCTTCCACATCGTTCTGATTGGTTGAAGGACTTCGAAGATGAGATTCGACAATAGCCGAAGAAGCTTTTCAGCACAGCCTCGTCGTCGCACCACACTCCTAAATTTTGAGAATCACTCATCCGATATCAGCACAATCTTAAAAGTTCCTGGCCTCAGCGGGATTTCCTTGTCATCTCATATGATTTGTGACATCTCCAGATTATCAACGAGGCTGCTGATGACCAATATCGCTTCCGTTACTCAAACCAACCTTGCTTTACCATGGACCCTTTCTCAGCCTTATCCGTGGCTGCAAACATTGTCCAGTTCATCGTCTATGGTATCAATATCGTATCGAAAGGAAATCAGCTGTACAAATCGACGGATGGAGCATTAATCGAGAACGTCGAGCTCCAAGAAGCCACCATCCGTCTCCAACAGCTGAGCAGGAACTTCGATAAGTCTCTCGATCAGAGCCTTTCGCAAGGCTTGAGTGCTCAGAATGACGAAAGTATCCAGAAGATATGTGGCGAATGTAAAGCCGTGTCAAAGGAGCTAGTTGAAAAGCTTGAGAGGCTTAAGGTCCCAGAAGGCCACCCACACAAGAAATGGAAAAGCTTCCGGCAGGCACTGAAGTCTGTCTGGACAAAGGAGAGGATTGAAGACATAGCCCAAAGGCTCTCGCAATTGAGGATAGAATTGGATAGTCATGTGCTGGTGTCTCTCCGGTATTCTTCCTCTCCTATATATGTTCTAGATGCATTGATGGTGGCTGATACTTTTGCGAATAGGGAACAAGTCACAATCATGTCTATTCAACAGAATGCTCGCTTTACGTCCCTTGAAAATGAATCCAAGAAGATAATGTTCGCACTATTGGCCAACAACGAGGCCCTTCTCGCCGGCATCGAAAGCAACTTCCGCAACCTCAACCTATCGTCTCAATCAGAGCACGCAAAGACTCGAGAGATTTTGCACGCTCATACGGAAGCCAACCACAGGAGGAAAGCAGAGCTCCATATTCTTGAAAGCTTGCGATTTGAAACGATGAAATACCGATATGAGACTATTTCAGAAGCACATAAACGCACATTCGAATGGATATTTCGCGATCCAGATGCAGAAGGCAAGCCATGGAGCAGTTTTATCAAATGGGCTGAGTCAGGAAGTGGAATATATTGGATAAATGGCAAAGCAGGATCTGGGAAGTCTACGCTTATGAGGTTCATTGTTGACGATCCCCAGACTCAATCACACTTGCAGCAGTGGGCACCGCGTGAGAACTTGATCACTCCCGCTTTCTTCTTCTGGAACAGTGGGGTACCAGAGCAGAGGTCACAAGCAGGTCTGCTGAGATCGATAATTTACGAAGCTCTACAGAAGCACACCCATCTTTTCCCACTGGTATTCCCAGAAGAATGGCCGAAAATTCTGGAGTTGTCGAGACACGAAGTATCGCCCATATCCGAAGTTTGGTCCTCGTCAAGACTGCGAAAAGCCTTCAGACGACTATTAGGCTGTTCTTCGAAAGAATTCAGATTTTGCTTCTTCATCGACGGTTTGGACGAATACGACGGAGACCATGAGGAAATTGCCAATTATTTCTCCGATATTTCCAGCCTCCCATACATCAAGTTTTGCATCGCAAGCCGGCCTTTGACTGTTTTCAAAGATACTTTTAGCATGAGTTCAGCACTCAGACTTCAGGACTTGACATCCCATGATATCGAGATTTACGTTAAAGACAAACTGAATGGCCACAACAGAATGAAAGTATTGACAGCAAAGGATCCACGACGCTCTAATGACCTCGTGCAAGAACTTATTGCGAAAGCCGCGGGCGTATTCCTTTGGGTGACGCTTGTCGTCACATCCTTGCTCAAGGGTCTTGGTCAGCGGGATGGTTTCCCCCAGCTCTTGGAGAGACTCGATTCCTTCCCCTCGGAACTGGGACACTTGTATGGACACATGCTGAATTTAATTGATCCAATCTACATGGCAGAGGGCGCTAGATTATTCCGAACCTATAAATTACATACAAATATGCTTCGGCCGGTGACAGCGGAGGAGCTTTACATTACACATATTGTTGATCTGCCACGAGTACTCGGAACAACTAGCGACGATTTACAACGGGCAAGGAATGAAGAAGTGGAACTTTTGAATTCAAATTTTCTTGACAATCACGAGTTCTCGATATATGATTGCCAAAGCCTCTTAGAACATATGGACTACCTGCTATGGACTCGTTGCGGAGGCCTGCTGGAAATCAACAAGGGTGAACATTTGAGGGAACCATCTATACATTATGAAGGAACAGTAGAATATCTCCATCGCACCGCTAGGGAGTATCTGGACCGAGAAGACGTATGGGAAGCTATATGCCGACATGAAACGGACGGTATTACTTTCGAACCCGCTCTTCAGCTATTGATGTGCCAGGTCTTGAGACTCAAGAGATTGTCAATTTCCGAAATCACAGGATTGGAACGAACAAGCAGAGCCATACACCATTTCTGGCTAGAAGTGTGTCTGATATGTCGAGTTCACAACTTGGTAACGATTGACAGCCTTAAGATTCGACGTCGTCTTCTCTACGAATTTGATTATCAAGCAACAAATTTCTTCGGGAAAGCCAATGTTTTGAGCCCTGAGAATCCAGAATTGCAGCACTCGTCAAGTTACGGCTTCCCATCAAACTGGCAATCTGACTTCTTGTGTGAAACAATCAGATACGGACTCCAGTTCTATGTTGAAGCTCAATACTGTCCGACCAAGGACTTTTGAAGCGGCAGTCAGGGCTTCCTTTAATTGGTTTCCCATTCTTGGGGAACTATTTTATGACCTTCGGAGAACAACACCTGAAAGTCCTGGAATTTCTCCTGGAGCAAGGTGCAGACTCCAATGAGACTTTCATGGGCCACACTATGTGGCAATATTTCATCCATTGTGTGCATACTCGCAGTGATGACCGACCTCGTATTAGGAATATATTCATTGCCTGGCACAACGCCACGGTGAAGAAAATTGTGAAGCAATTCTTGAAGAAGGGTGCTGATCTAGATATATGCTGTATCGAAGATTGCGAGGTCTGGGATCAAGTATATGGCGATTACACGACTGTTGAGCTTCATAACTGGCTCGGACATTGGGCAAAGCGTCTAAAAGCACATGTGGAATATTACAAAAACTCGAAGATCAAAGCATTCAAACAGGTTCAGAGTAACACAGACTTTAATGCTACGGTGTCCACTTCATTCGCTAGCTCATTGGGTCCAGCTATCAGGGAGAAAGCATCGGCGTTGGAAGAATCTCGAATCAAAGAAAACGAGAGAATTGCGTTCGAGAAGCGCCACTCGTTGACGACTATTTTTAGAGACTTATTTGAAACAGAGGAGGATCCACATGGAGCGGATGAGCTTTTGGAGTTAATGGCAGCACTGAAGGTAGCCAAAAAAGGACCAGAAGACTTCAATCATACGAAGGAAAACTAGTTCATGGGCAGCAGGTATGTTAAAAATATATATATTGAAATACTGAGGATGCACTTGCTAACTGTAGCAAGAGCTGGTGATTGAAGCTTATATCCGGACGGAAATACATCGAAACCCCCGACCAAGAACAGACTTTAATTATTCTTTGAGATATAGAATTATAGAGGTGAGTGAAATCACGAGTCTAGCTACACCTTTCTCCTAATAATATTACAAGACATAACGCCAATCTCACCAAACCCCGACTCTCACAACCACCACGCCTCAGCTCTTTTTCATCCTCTGCATTTGCACCAACTCTGAATACCGACCCCTCGCTTCCAGGAGGCTCTCATGGTTCCCACTCTCCACCACCTGCCCTTGATCAATCACATATATGATATCTGCGTTTTGGATAGTGCTGAGACGGTGTGCGACGGAGATGGTGGTGCGGCCTTTTGAGACGCGATCGAGTGCTTCTTGGACTAATTTCTCGGAGGTCGAGTCTAGTGCTGAGGTTGCTTCGTCGAGAAGTCTGGTAGAGTATTCATGTCAGCAGATGCTTAGATGGCTAGGCGAGTAAGTTGTGAAACGAGGATGGGGATCGACTTACAGAATCTTCGGGTCTCGGATCAGGGCTCGTGCGATGGCTACTCGTTGCTTTTGACCGCCTGATAACATGACGCCCTTCGAACCTACGACTGTGTCGAGGCCAGCTGGCAGGGAAATCTGATCTTTTGTTAGACTATTTACAGAGAAGATATGGAGAGCTTACGATGAAGTCATAAATGTTGGCATCTTTGCAAGCGTTGACAACCTCTTCCTCGCCAACTTCAGCTTCAGTCCCAAGCATGATATTCTCTCGAATGGTTCCAGAGTAAAGCACGGGCTCTTGGCTGACAAGCGCAATGTGGCTTCTGTAATCCCGAATATTGAGTGATGAAACATCCTTCCCATCCAAGAATATCGCGCCATGAGTCGGATCATAAAACCGTTCGATGAGTGAGATAATGGTACTTTTGCCACACCCGCTTGGACCCACGAGAGCCACATACTGCCCAGGCTTGAACGTCAAATCGACCCCTTTCAGAACTTTCTGTGCAGTACGGGTGGGATATTGGAACTTGACATCACGGAACTCGATTGATCCTTCGACGTGATCCAACTTTGCACCTTCGTCAGACCAGCTATCGATTTCAGGGACGCGGTCAAACAGCGACCTGAGCGTTTCTGCGGCTTGTTTTGACCTCCCCATATCTGGAGCGTAAGAGAAGACACCTCCAGTAGCCTGAGCGCCAAAGATCACTGCTGCGTACGCAATGAAGAAGTCCTGGATCGAAAGCTCATGATTAGATATCAAGGTGCCACCATACCAGAAACCGAGCGCAGACGCAAACAGCATACCAGCCTGAGAAAGAGCAAAAAGGACAGAAGATCTCAGGGTAGACTTCAGATCCTTAGCTGTCTGTTCAACAAGCATACCGTCGTAAGTCTCCATGACATCGTCTTCACGGGTAAGAGATGCGATGGTGCGGATCGCAGCTGTAGCTTCGCAAGCATAGCTGGCTGAAACCAGATATGCTGAGCGACTCTGCTTGCCGAATTGTGCCATCATGTGGAAACGCAGGAAGCCGCAGCATATGAGGACTGGCATGGCTGTTGCGCAAACGAGACCCAGGCGCCAGCTTATTGCGCAGCCGAGAGTCAGAGCGACGATGATGGTGGTGAGGGCGTTGAAGATGGCGCCCAGCGTCGCGCCGCTCATGCCCGCTAAGCTTGTTACATCTGTAGAAAGAAGAGAGACGAGAGCACCTGACGAGTTCTCTGGGAGATCGAAGAAGGCAATGTCCTGACGGAGAATGGATCGGATTGCGCGCGACCGAGCACGGAAGATGAGTCGTTCGGAGCCGTACGCGAATGTGATGCCCTGGCCAAGGTAGGCGCTCAGAACGCCGATTCCAAGAACGAAGAACATTAACGACCAGAAATTGACATCGTGGCGTAGTTTGCCGTATTGGTCTGATGGAAGCGAGAGTGCGGAGATTTCGTGGCCGAGGAATAAGGCTTGGAGGGGCATGGCTGAACCGCCGAGAATGGAACAGAAGAGGCCGATGATCATGATGCCTATTTCGGGCTTGTTAAAGGAGGCTATGAAGCTGATCAAGGTCCATAGTGAGTATGGAGATTCCTGCTTTGCTTTCTTGCCGATAGTCTCGTGTCCAGATTTCTCAGTGAAGGTTTTGGTCAGGTTGAGTGTTTTCTCTTGCACTGAAGTGGTTTTGGAATGGGTGAGGGCCAACTGTGAGTAGTCGACGTCGACGACGGTGTCCGGGTGGGTATCAGAGCCAGGATTAGGGTCTTGCTCTACTGCCAGCTTCTGTGCTTCAAGCAACTTAAAGTATTCGCCGTGCTTGTGAACAAGTTCTTCATGTGTTCCCTGCTCAATAATGGAACCCTCTGACATCACGACGATATTATCAGCATCTTTGATGGTGGACAATCTGTGAGCGATGACAATGGTAGTGCGGCCTTGAGATGCTGCCTCGAGAGCGTCTTGAACGACAGCCTCGGACTTGGTATCCAGCGCCGATGTAGCCTCGTCGAGAAGTAGAATTCGTGGATCGCTGATGACAGCGCGGGCAATCGCAATGCGTTGCTTTTGACCACCGGAGCTATGGCCAACGGTCAGCAGCTTTCTTTCTGGTCTGTGAGAGGATGTGGAAGCGACAATAGGGCGAGTTGGGTATGTTCAACTTACAGAAGAAATCCTCTTTCACCAACGTTTGTTTCATATCCTTCTGGCAGTGAGGTAATGAAGGAATGTGCGTTGGCCATCTTTGCTGCATTCACAACCAAGTCCTTCTTCTCTGCCTCTGTGGCGTCCGAAAACTTGCTGCCGATGAGACCATGTGCAATATTGGCGAAAACGGAGGTCCCGAAGAGAACTGGTTCTTGACTCACCAGAGCCATCTGCCGCCTGAGCCACTTCACATCCAGAGTCTGGATATCGTGGCCATCGAGAAGGACTTGACCTCTGATTGGAGTGTAGAAACGCTCGACCAGTCCTATGATTGTTGACTTGCCGGAACCAGATGCACCGACCAGTGCTGTGACTTTCCCAGCTGGGATAACGAGGTCAACATCATGCATGACAACCATCTCAGGCCTTGAAGGGTACACATGCTTGACCGCTTTGAGTTCAATCTCACCATGTACCTCATCCAGTGTTTGGTGGTCGGTATTTGCCTCAGTGGAGGGTCGTTCGATGACACTGAAGATCGGTCCAGCAGTGGCAGACGCGACAGCAAAGGCTTGAATGTGAGGTGCAACTTGACCAAGCATATTTGCCCCCATCATAGTTGCCAGTAACACGGTGATGATCTGCCCAACATTCATTTCTCCCTTGACCAACAGTCGAGAGCCTTCCCAGAATGCCAGGCCATAAGCGAAACATATGATTGCAATCATCGTTGCCAGAATCAGCCCTGTCACTGCTCTGACTTTGAATCCCCATGTTTCAGCTTTCGAAAGATATCCATCGTACTCCTTGGCGAGCCGCTCTTGCGTCCCTAAAGCTGTTGCGTTCCTGATCGAGCTGAATACCTCTTCGGCGACTGTTGCTCCTGTGCCAGAGAACTCTCCCGCCTTTTGCTTGAATGCAACCAAGAGTTTGGAAATGCTGGACATAGCAAGCACCATTGCAACCACCACCGACAGCATGATCAATGTCAGTTTCCAGTTCTTGACGAAACCGACAACAAGTGCGGCAACGAACATGGCCACGCCGGCGATTGTCAGGCCGACTTTGTGAGATATTCCGTCCTGAATCGTAGCCATGTCGCCAGTGATGCGGGTTGTGACCTCTCCAGCGCCAAGTTTGTCGAAGAAAGCCACATTTTGGCTGAGTATAGCAGCAAGATACTTTTGTCGAAGCTTCTGGGTGATGTGTTCGCCTGTGTAGATGAACCCCACAGTGGAAATATAATTTGAAACAAAAGCGCCGATGCCAAGATAAACAAAATATAGAGACAAGTGACTGATCTCGTGGCGGAAAGAGCTGACATCTGGGTTGTTGCTAAAGAATGAGTGGAAGGTCGAAGTGAGAGAGCCGAAGACAACCTGTATTCAGTTAGTCTTGACAGCAATTATCTCGAGGTAAGCCACTTACAGTCATCAAGGGAAAAACAACTCCAGAGACAATTGCAAAGAAAGTACTAATGGCTATGATCAAGAGGTCGGTTTTCGTTGCATAGCGGTACAGCATCCAGTAAGAAGCTTGCACAAGAGGTAGGTCCAATTGTTTGGCTAGGATGCCCTGTTCTTCTTCCGTAAGATCGTTGGCATGATCTTCATTACCGACCTTGAGGTCTTCGTGACTAGCCACTGAAGAGGCTGGCTGGGTTGTTGCCATGGTTGTAGTCTTTAGCCTTAAGCAAGGCTTTCGGCGTTGGTTGAAGATGAAGCACAGACGACAATTGAGTAGAGGTTAGGCTGCAACAGTTGTGAAGGAGAGCATAGAAGAGATCGTAACATAGAAAGCAGCAAGAAAACAGCAGCAGATGTCAACACAAGAAGTGAAGAGCAAGGCAGAAGACTAAGATGTATTTCTATCCTCGACGTTGGGAATCGGAGGTTTAAGAACCTAATCGCCGGTAAAGTGCGCCAATCAGCCCCCCTGTCGAGCGCCTTCGGGAGGTCGCATTCCCAGTTGGGGATACGCCTTTCCAAACACGGAATACGAAAAGAGGCTTTTCAGATTTCGATGCCTATCGGAGACTAGATTGATCTATTGCGACAACATTTTTTCGGGTAAGCATTGCGTATTTCACCGGCCCTAGATGTTTGCCAGGCTACCGTTTCCAAGGACCGTGACTTCATGGCCTCAATTTGATTCCATATACAGGCTGCATGGTTCAACGGATGGAGAGATTCAATGTAATCTTACATGTTTCGTAATTGGTAATTGCTATTTCTACAATGGTTTGAGAGGAGATTGTCTAGTGCTGCTGATGCTAGAGGTTGCAACTAACGGCATTCTGTTGCTCGGGCACAGCCAGCAACGACAATGGAAGATCAATGCACCGAGAGCAATGTCCATCCAACTTGGGGCGCAGCTTACTGATCATCTTTGTAGCTGCATCTCTCATCCACCAGATCTTCTCAGTATTGACGCGCAAGATAGCCGCATAATAATACAAGAGAATTGTTAAAGACGCCGGGTTACCCTCACCCAGTTGTAGGATGAACCCCTTAGTAGACCACCGGCCACTGGTTGGCCAAGTGAACAAGTATCGGTGGATGTCTGGCAAAAGTCCTGAGGACTCTATGTCGGGTGAAGCGATGCAGATGACATTCAGTACAATGATGAGACGTCTGATTGCGCACATGTTGTTTTCGGAGGCATTGGAAGTCATCCCTGTTCCGAGCCCACAGCTGATACAATGAAGGAAGATGCTTTCCAGTTTGTCTGAAATCGGTTGCGATTGCATTAGATATCTTTCGAGGTTGACTCTAGGACTGTACAGTAAGATCCTTGCCCATTTCGTTTGCAAAAATACTTCGTGGGCGACGATGATGCAGTCCTTCAATCCATGGAAGTGGTCGGACGTTTGACGGAAGCAGAGTGCAATGTCGATATCTCCGTTCAGTTCTTGTTCCATCTGCGCCCATACATAGTGAACAAATAGGATTGAGCAGCTGATAATGGCCTCGAAATTCGCAGCCGTCATCTCCGAATTCAGGGCACTGCGCAAGCCAGACAACGTATTGGACACGTATTGAAGATCAACTTCGCGGCTATGGTTATGCGATGGTGAATAGTGATTCTTGTGAGATCTTGCAACAAGAAGAACAGCGTTCTTCACAAAATCACACTGAAGGTGTTAGCCAAGTATTTGTTGACAAATCATAGGGCACGAACCTTTAGAGCGGTCGTTAACACGGTGGTTCGCCATAGAGAAGTGGCAAGAGCAAGATTCTCAGATGTGAATTCTTCAAAATGTAGGAGAAGATCTTTCTCTATAGAACTGATATGTGGATCAAGTTCGATGAGATTGCGGACAGGGACAAGATCCACGTCGTCGACTTCTTCAACCCGCGCGTCGGTCAGTACACCTGCACGTTGAAAACATGTCGGACAAGCGACCCCTATGCGGTGATCTCTGGAATGCTCTTCAAGCATTTGTAGCCACTGGAATGAAGGAATTCGAGCAAAGCCAGTGACTGCAGTGACTCCAGTGGCTCCAGTGAACCCAGCGTTCGGCCCGTGGTGAGCTGTTTTCCAGTAGTTCCAAAAGTCCTTCACTTCCATAGCATGACCCGAGGCCGAAAAGGGATAGATGCATGAGAAGTCCCCTTCTGGGTACTCTATCTGACCTTTATCGAGCACTACTAATGAACCATAGGGAGCTATTTGACGTGTTCCAGAGTTTGGCGATATCTGGATCTTTTTCTTGGGATTCGCATCCCTTAATCCAAAGGGGGCTTTGAAACTGCATTGCAAGTTTCTCTTCGAGCAATTCAAACAAGCAGGCGTTGTTTCGTCACACTAAAGTAAAGTCAGTCTTGCGCTTCCGATCACACTGCGTTGATGCTCGGCAGCGACGATAAGATTCAGAACACATACCTTGACTTTCCTGCGCTTACAAGTTGCACATCCGTGTCTGGATTTGTGATGCGGCTGACGTTTACGCAGTGGGTTGCCTTCTGTGTCAAGCTGCAGCTTCTCCGGTGAGGAACCGGCAGAATCCGGCAGTACAAAGAACGAGAAATTGGCGTCCATGGCCACGAATGTCGTATTCCACCTTAGGACTGCGAGAGACGGACATTGCTGTTATATGGGTCGTACCACGCCGCTGATCGGCGTTGAATCGAAGTGATGACCCGCTGTTGTCTGAGAGTAGGTATGGCTGAGTTGATGATTCAGGTTGAGGCGTCGTCGGATTTTCAATGTGGTTTAGCGGCTTTCGTATTCCAGATGCAGTTAGAATATTTCGTATTCTGAAAGTGGTTAGCCTTCAGACTCTCCATCATGCCACCTTGCCTTCAACTCAACACGAAGTTGTCTCATCCCAGGCAACCATCTCATGTCCATAGGAATGACGCGTGCATTAGAAGCTGCTTCTTTGCGAGCTTTAAGCCTCAAGGATGTGATGACATTTCGCACGTGACTATCTTAAAAGGGGTAGCGAGTACCCCTTTGTGTAAGCGAGCGCAACTTCTCCACAGATCAGTGACACAGGACCTGCACTTAAGTATATGAATCTCGATGTCTCTACAACTTCACCGTGGTAACATGGTACTATGGCTAGTCCTACGTAGAAAATCAATTAGAGAAAATGGTCTATCTCTTGCGAAATATAGCATGCTTTGGGTAGCAACATATCAGTACGTAGTAGCTCAGAAATGTTGGCTGTTACTGTGCCTTAATACATGCCTTCGTCACAGAAGTAGGCAAGAACACCAAGTTGATATCTCCGGATGCAAGAAATTCTTGATCTTGAAGGGCGTACGGAAACCCCACTTTCGACATCTCGATGACTAAGAAAATGATGCGTATATGACGACCTCTTCCTTGAGCTACTTCTGTCTCTCATGAGTCTCGTTGGCTTACATTCCACTAGAGAATCATTAAAAATGACGACAACAACTATCCAGACCTCAGTCGAGCACTTTGAGCTCAGCAACTGGACGCCAGCGGGCCCATCCCGCAGCCAGACGGACAGAAGCGAAAACCCCATTCTCCCCACCAACAACATCACATCCGGGGAGACCGTGATCCAAGAGCTCAAGCCCGTTGATGGCGGGGTCGCAGCCTGGACTGTCCTGATTACCGCATTTGTCTTCGAAGCTGTACTATGGGGTAGCCATCATCTCTCTTCCTTCCAACTACCAAAAAGCTCACCACCCAATAGGATTCCCCATCTCCTTCGGCGTGTTCCAAGAATACTACTCCACGATTCCGGAATTCAAAGACAGTTCTTCTAAGATAGCACTCATCGGGACGCTAGCCCAAGGACTTTCCTACCTAGGAGGTCCGTTCTCCGCCGCAATAACAAGGCGCTTCCCACGGTACCAACGGCAGCAAATCTGGGTGGGCTGGCCACTCTGCATCCTTGGCCTCGTATGCGGCTCTTTCACAAGCACGGTCAATGGATTAATCATCACCCAGGGAATCATGTACGGCGTGGGCTTCGTGACGTTGTATTATCCGATTATTAGTATGGTTGATGAGTGGTGGGTTGCAAGGAAGGGAATGGCGTTTGGCATTGTTGCAAGCGCAGGAGGTGCGTCGGGAACTGTCATGCCGTTGATTGTCAACGCGCTGTTGAAGAAATATGGCTACAAGACGACCTTGAGAGCAATCGCCGCGGCGATGGTGATTTTGACCGGACCTCTGATTTTCGTGCTGAAGGGACGGTTGACACATTCAGAGCGCAGCATGATGACGAGAACGAATTGGTCATTTATCAAAAAGCCGCTGTTCTGGATTTATTGCTTCTCCACCCTCATTCAGGGTCTGGGCTTCTTCTTTCCGAGTGTCTACTTGCCTTCATATGCGGCGGACATTGGACTCAGCTCTACTCAGGGAGCATTGATTCTGGCAGTCATGGCTGTGGCGCAAGTGTTGGGACAATTCGCCTTTGGATATCTTTCTGATAAAAATGTTCCTGTTAGCACGTTGACTATCAGTTGTTCGTTTATGGCGATGGTAGCTACGTTTGGCTTGTGGGGAATGGCGAAATCGTTGGGACTATTGCTTACGTTCAGCATCATCTTTGGGTTCTTCGCATATGGATTTGCAACTATGAGAGTTGGTATGGGGAGAGCAGTCAGTGATGATCCTTCTGGTGTTGTTGTTACTTTTGCGATTTTGGTCTTCTGCTCCGGTGTGGGAAATGTGCTTGTTGGCCCAATCAGTGCGGGGTTGTTGGACAAGACTGTCAGTGTTGATGCTTATGGGATCAACGTGTATAAGTCGCTTGTTATTTTTACGGGGGTTTGCATGTCCTTAAGTGCAATAGTGATTGTATTGTGGTTTTTACTGCCGAGGAAAGTGAGGGAGTTGCAATTTAGAGTGTCATCTACGGGGGGTTGATAAAGGACGACAGAAGGAAGGAGGTTTGACTATGAGAATGTGGTCAAAGATTAGTGTGGGGAACGATAATTGGAAAGACCTCCGAGCCCTCAGGGGCTTCGTGAGGACTGTCATTTCATTTCTACTTGACCACAATTTGGCGTCGGCATGGAAATACGTGGGACTGTGGATGTTTCTGGCTGGTATTAGGGATGCTCTCATGGAGGACCTAAAATATTCTGAAAAGAAAAGAGTAAGATGAGGCTTTGAGAAATCGATATGCAGAGCCTGCAACTTGATGGTGGCAGTCAAGAACGGGGCGGTGATCCGAACTATCGAGCCAATCATGGGCTTTGAATGAGACGAGACATATAAATCAATTAAGGGCCACAACAAAATGTAGCAATCTCGTCCGAAAAGAAACGCTCCGTCTCAAGCTAGGGACCAATCAATTTCCATTTCTGTATGAAACAATTCCCCCGGCTCAATTTGGATAAGATCCGTATATTGCACCAAAGCCACACTGCCTAAACGAAGATTTGTCAACCCTATCACTTAACTCCACACAGGTACCGGTCTATGCACCACGATCAGATAAAACCTTATCTTTGCTGCGAATCGGTACCCGTTCCGTCTGATTCACCCGAATTGCGGAATCTATTGTGGGGAAGAAGGGTCATATGGTCTGGGTTTGTAATGTGTTTTGGTGGTTGATTACCACAGCCTCAAGTTTCCCCTCATCCCCCATCCATGAGCAGAGACTCTTTCCGACCTTCGATTGCTCCTTCGATAGTACATGGAATCTTCGTCTCGCAAGTGCCGAGTTCAGACTCCGTCCCCCTAATTCGGACTTGAGATAGGTCTCCTGCCACTACCGGTTACCCGTACAGCCTGATCGATTGATTTCCCCAACTCTGCGAATAAGTCTCCTGTAAACCATCATAAATATGTGGTTAGCCCGCAGAACCCCAAGAAAAAAGAAGATCACCTGGAAACACGTCAAGCTAGCTGCACTTCACATCTCCATCTCGCCAAAATGTTATTCTCGCTGAACTCGCTGATTGTTGCTGCATCTCTAGTAGCAACCGTTGCCTCCCACGGCCTCATCACAAAACCGGTTCCTCGCGGACCTGGCACGGCGTCCCTTGCAGCTTGCGGCAAAGCCGTAACGAACAACATCAAGGGAGATCTGACCTCGCATGTGGAAGGGCTCCCGGAGGCCGCCAAGACTGACTCAACCTACAAGCCAGACGAATGCAACCTGTGGCTCTGTCGAGGCCTGCAGTATGGTGACAACACCGCCAACGTTGAGACCTATACCGCCGGCCAGGTCGTACCTTTTGATGTCAAGATCACGATCAAGCATAACGGAACTGCGAATGTTAGTATTGTGGATACGAAGAGCAATAAGGTTGTCAAGCAGCTGCTGTATTGGGATCATTATGCGGATGAGAAGTTGGCTTCCCTGCCTGCCAATAATACGGCGTTTGATGTCACGATTCCAAGTGATTTGAATGGTGCTTGTGCGACTGCCGGGAGTTGTGTAAGTTATGAAATTCCGAAGAAGGGAAATCGTGTCGAGGGATGTGACTAACAAGTCCTAGGTGCTTCAATGGTGGTGGTACGGTTATGGTGCCAAGCAAACTTACGAATCCTGTGTAGATTTCACAGTTGCCGCGCCGACGGCGGCGAAAATGATGAACAAGCGCTTCTGGAGAGTTTGAAAAAAGAGTAAGATTAGTTCGTGTGGGGACTGTAAAAGGTCTGGAAGCTCGACGCCTCTATAGATGAACAACTCTGTTCAAAGTATTTCTCAATGTAAATATTCAAAACCGAGGAATAATGCCTTGAGATTCAAAACTTTGACTACAATACCAAAATAAAACCTGTCTAATCACGTTCACGCATCACACGAACGCAAAATGTCTGCGCAATCAAATGCAGCAGTAATCGTCACTTTCCTCTATCCCAGAGAAGGTATTTCAAGATTTAACAAGGAATGCTTCTTAAACAACCATATCCCCTACAGAGTCAGCATGGAGGCCACTTGGCACAATTGACTGTGTCGGCGAGATTGAAGAGGATGCAGAGTTTATGATGGGTGTCCCCAAGTTGTGGAAGGCCGATAATGAGTGGGATATATCGAACAGCAACGTGCGTAGGATATGAAGAACTTTACAGATGTTGATTCTGTAGTTGTAGTTGGAAAAGTTGTAAATTGGTGGGCGAGGTTGTAGAAGTATTTGTCATGACAAGTAGACGCCTTACTCTACCTAGCCACCAACTGACGAAATCCAAAGTGTTTTCGGACTTACATTCCAAGTAAATCTGAATTCTATTACTCCTCAACACTCTGCACAACAACAGCAGGCCTAACTAATTTCTCCCTAATCACCCTGCCGTTCACCAAATCATTCCCGTCCGCTCTCATTACAGCCGCCTCCCACGACCTTTCAATCCCACTCTTAATATGCCGCTTCGCAATCCTGCCCCTCGCCAAGATGGGATCGACATCTACGAACCAGCTATCATCAACTAGCCCTTCGATATGACACCAAGGCTCTTCATCTAGCAGTAGATAGTTCCCTTCCAACAGCACGAACTTTATCTCAGGTGTAATCCGTATCCCATCCTCCACCGGGTCTTTCAAAGCATGGTCGAAGGACGGAGCAAGTATGGTATCTGAGGAGGCTTCGAAACGCGAATCGGAAAGAGAGTGAACGAGGTTCAAGACGCGATCTGAGTCGAATGTCCACGACGCACCGCGGCGGGCATACGCTTCTGCACGGTTGGGGAGACGGTCGAGAGCTGATCGCGGGAGGTGGAAGCCGTCCATGGGGACGAGCGCTGCAAATGGGGAGGTGGACGTTGCGTTCAAGCGCTGCACAACCTTTGCTGCAATTGTTGACTTGCCGGAGCCAGGAGGGCCTGCCAATATGACGACGACGCGGTGCTGTGCTGGGGAGCCATTGTCGAGTCGCTCTTTCAGTGAGAGGGCTCGTTCAGTGAGGGATTTGTAGACTGGTTCCATGATGAGTGACGGAGAGGAAAACGCCATAGAGATGCACGCATCGCGTAGGACATTCTTATTGTTGGGCTGTCCGGCAGACTGTCGTCCGGTGAGGTATGGTGGAGCCTTCAAGGCCAATGGCGTGGATAGACTGCCATGTTGTGAGTTTGAGAACTCACAATCTCCCACTTCAGAAGTCGCTGCCGGAATGGGACTTGGATTGGTGTTGTTGATGGTCGCTAGTATTGATTATAGAGAAGAGAAGTCGAGAAGTTTCAAAGAGAGACGGTCTAATAAGCTTACCCCGCCATGGTCCCAAGTCTGCGCACCAGCTGCGCATTTCTGAGTATGTATCCCGACCCGCCCCGCTGCGTAGGTTGTTACAGCCTCAGGCATAATTACAGGCCAAGTGCCTCGGTGGAATCTCCGCCCTTCCCGTCGTAATCAACTAGCAAACCTCCAACTATTACTTGTCTTGACAGGCTTCCCAGTATCAGGCCACAGAATGACCTCCAACCTCCTTTCTATACCCCGAGAGCTCCGCGAGCAAATATTCTCTTACCTAGTCCATCCAACCTCCACCACAGTCGTATTCCCCAACGAAGATTTCCGCGAGCTCAAAATATTCGACCTCCGCTTCCTCCTTACCTGCTCCCAAATCCACGCTGAAGCCCTCTCAGTTTTCCGCCATCAAAACACCTTCGTCCGCATATGTACTCCCTTTGCCGAAGCCGAAGACTGGGTCTCATTCCGTGGTGGCGTACCTGTCGTTCGCGTTCAAGGCGACGTCAATAAATTCAGCATACACCATCTGGAATGCAGAATCGACGCACCGAGCGCTGCAGAGCTCAACGATTCACTTGACAGTAGCTTCATTATCTTGCTCGAGGACCTCGAGTCGTTTACACAACATTGGTTTTACACAAATGTTACGAATCCTGGGCAGAATGGGCATCTGAGGCTGACGTTGAATATCAAGAACCCATACGCCGCTGCGTATGACGATGACGCCATATCGAAGCGGCTGCAGCGTCAGCTTTTAGAACCGTTTGGACGCGTCAAGGGATTAATGCAATTTTCTATAATTGGCAATCATTTGTCGAGCATTGAAGAGAAGGTACGAGCAGAGCAGGCAGTGCCCAATAAGACTGCAAGAGAATGTCTGGAGGAAACAACGAGATTGAAAGACGAAGGAAATGTCGCATTCAAGGAGAAGAAGTGGGATGAGGCTCTGCGGCTGTATCTCGATGCCTTTGCGGCCATGTTTATCGTCTGTAAAGGGAGGCAGAGGAGTGTCTGGGGTGATGCTTGGTTCCAGACGTACGTATCTGGCGGCCAATATGACGGGAAATTTGCGCTACAAGTGCGGATTATTCTAAGGATTAATCTTGTGGCCAATGTGGTAGCAACATACCTGAAGATGGAGGAGTATGAAGAGGCCAGGTTTTGGGGCATGAGGACTATTGACTTGCTCCGCGGCTCAACAGGTATGTCTGTTTTCTTCGACAGCTGTCTCTATGAAGTGTAGTTAAACGCATCGTATATTTTATATCTCGCGCTTAACTAGTAGGGAACTGGTTTTTGCTTCGCCTCTAACCTCTCTTGAAGCCGGAAAGAGAAGCTAACCTTGAAAATGTATAGGGCAGGATGATGCAGTCCTGCTAGACTTTCCCGGTTCTGAGAGCGCTGGAAAGATTTTCTTTCGGACGGGCATGGCGTGTATCGCGTTGGGTGACAAAACCGAAGCACGGAGGTTACTGAGAATTGCTGCTGCGTATCGACCGACAGATGAGACAGTGCAGAACGCGCTAGCGTCTGTTGCTTTGCCAATTGGTTAAACCGGTGTATTCTGTTAAGAAAACCTATCAGACTTTTTGAAATAGTTCAATAGCACAGAGAAAACGAAGCGATAATTGAAGCATCATTATTCAGTCAGCCTTTTCGACAATTTCTTTTTTACCGACCAGGAGGCTAGATCCCACCTATTCATCCTGTGGATACACAACCCCACCCTGCCTCCGAATCTCATCCATGATCTTCATCATCCTGACCGACTCTGCAAGCGGCACCACACTACTCTCCTTCCTTCCTTCGAGCACATCCTTCGCCACCGCATCCGCTTCAAAATAGAATCCATACCCCTCATGATCGTACGCTATTACCTTCTCTTCCTCACCCTCCACCTGTATCTTCAATGTCCTCGGGAGACTACATGCCGGTCCACTGACGGTAATAACCCCCTTACTACCCTCAACTCTCAAAAATTCTTCCCTACCCTTCGCCCTCAAGCTACCCGTCAGAATTCCAATCCTCCTCATAGCCGGATACTTCATCACAACCACATCCTCATGATCCACACCATCAATCACAAGCAATGTGGCTTTCACCTCCGGATTGCTCGCCTCAGTGCCCACTTTACCATCAAGCACGATACTCGACCACATCAAAGGGTAAACTCCAATATCAAGCAAAGCCCCACCGCCGAGGTTGATATCTTTGTATCTATGGGAGGCAGGCAGGGTCTCCATTTCCTTGTCGAGGCTGAAATCACAGGTCAGGCGTTGGATGTCTCCAATGATTTTCTCTGAATGGAGAAGGCGCTTGAGATCGAGGACGAGGGGGAAGAAGCGCGTCCAGACCGCTGTCATGTTTAGCTTCGGTATTTTCTTCCTTTTGCAGCTAGAAAAACGTGGGAAGAGGAAATACCTTCCATGACATACACCCCCTTAGCTTTCGCAGCAGCAACTACCTCTTCCGCCTCAGCGGCGTTGATTGTGAACGGCTTCTCACAAAGGACATGCTTCCCGGCGGCGATGGCGGCGAGGCATTGTTCTTTGTGGTAGGAGTGCGGGGTGCCGATGTAGACAATGTCGACTTCTGGGTCTATATAGACGTCACCGTAGTTGGTGTAGATTTTTGGTTTGATGGAATCTGGGGAGGAAGATGGAAAGACAGTGGTGAGGAAACCGGCGCCCTTTTCTTGGGAGGAGGTCCCGAGAGCCGTGATCTTATGGTGGGCGGTGGCGGAGGAGCGCGAGATGAGGAGGTCGGCGGCGAAGCGGGTCGAGACCCAGCCTGTGCCTGGGATGGGGGTTAGGAGATTTACCTAGAGAGGATGAAAGATGTCGTACCGAGAATTCCCCAGCGAATTGGAGGAAGCTGATTTGATGCCATTGAGGCCGGAGAGATATGAACCAGATGCTAATGAGGCCGGGAGGTAAAAGTGGGGTTTGGGCCTTGCAAGAGGTGGTGTGAAAGGGAGTTTGGGCAAAAATGAAGTAATAAAGTAGGCTGCTCACGTAATTATGTCAAGTCGTTACTCTTGCTGATATTAAAACTAAAAATGTAAAGAAAGGAGACACAATGGAAATATAGGAATCAAAAAATTTGGTCAATTAGAAGGCCGAAAGGCTCAACAGTGGGTGTTGTAACCAAAAAGCTTGAATTGCGGGGAATTGCGGGGCAAAGCCGCCCCTTGAAGCGCCCCAATCATACATCATTAATAATTAATCTCTTAAGCTTTGATTTTTCAATTTCCTCTTGAAAAACGACGTTTTAGTCCAAGAGAACCCGAAGTCTTTACTGCTTATCGTTCAAAGTCATTAAGTCAACGGATGGCACTTAACCATACAGTTAACAAGTTTTCTATGGCTCCCTTTTGTCTTTTAGCAACTACGGCGATGTCTCCGAAAAGAAAAAGACGACGAGAAGATTTAATGTTCCCAGTGGTTTAGGAGCCACCTGAACCTGATCGGAGATTAACGAAAGCCATTTGCCTGCTACAAAAATGAAGGTCTTATAGGAGTGAGAACTTTAGGGTGTCAAAAAGAAGAAAAGAGACATCATTTATAAAGTTGGGGTTCATCCTGCTCACGTTGGGTGTCCTCCTTCCCTCCCACATCTAAAAATTGAGTTCGGTGTGGGAAATCGACGTCGCTGTTCACTCTTCATACATGAAAATAAAGACAATCATGGCAGAAACCGCTACATCTACGCATGTTCAGCTTGGGGAAATCCAGTATGTGGAGCCTGACACGTCTCATAACCCGTGGAATAGCACATGTAAGTCATGTAGGGGAACCATTTATATGCTTCAAAAGCCATCGGAGCTAATATGCTAATGGTCTCTTTACCAATGCAACAAAGTCCTCTTGGCCGTGAGCTTTTAGCCAAATACTAATACGTAATATAGACATGGCCGCCCCCTTACCAAAGACAGTGACCCAGGCAATTCATCCTCTGCACGAACTTCAGCCTTCAATCTTTCGGTCTCCATCACCATACACCCTTTCCACACATGCTTTCACGGCCATAAAACATACTTCAATTATGCACTCTGCACACTTCACTCTAAGTTCGTTCTATGAACCTTCTATCCTGGTAAACCACTATATTCCCGAAGTCGAATATCTCGTCAAAGCCGTCACCGAAGCCAGTGTTCACTCTCAACTGCGCAGTACGCAAAAACGAAGGTTCACCTCCACCAAAAACCGCCTCTCAACTAGCTCGCGAGAAGGAGGAAGAAGACCCAAACTCAAAGCCAGACAATAGCAGTTCCAAGCCAGAGATGAAAAGAGATGTGGACTTGAATAAAATCGTAATCACGACTCCCAATAACGCTAACACGAAAATTGGACCTGCCAGGAGCATGCACATTGACACGTCTCCTGCGGGCGCATGAGCTCTCTTGAGGAATATCTCTCAGATTTTAGACTATGCTGCATTAACCGGCGCCTCGCCAAAGGTCATTTCTCTGTCTCCTCGACTTCAACTCAGCCTTCGTGACAACTCTGGGCACTCTGGACTTGGTGCGTTTATGACTATAATCTAAGGGGCGCTGTCATGCTTCTCATAATATGCAGCATCTCAGTGAGTTGAGTAAACATACGCGTTTGTCCAAGATGCTGGTTGCCACATCACTTCACATCAAGTGATGCAGAGCATTATGTGATTGAATTTTATTTTCTGTTTCTTAAGCACATTATAAAATTCTCAATTGCCTCACGTGTAGCCCTCTTACCAACGTCCAATTCAGGCTGAGTTCAGGAGAAGATTTCGGGGGTTTTCGCCAAGAAACTTTATTACCCCGCCATATGGAGGATGGATAAATAGTTTTTCCACCTTTATGGCACGTCATGTCCCTAGGATCAATAAAACGTTTCCAACGGTATAGATTGCGGCTATGGATGGCAGGTCTCTGGCAAAGACTTTCCACGCTGGATATACAACGGGAGGAGTACCCACCTGCTCGGGAGCCACGTAATGCTGGGACGAACACTTATATGTCCCACAAAGTTTGCTCTTTGGAAAGTGGCGGGCCAATGGATGCAGCACTAGATTGAACGTTTGTTTCTCCTGTACCTGAGCTAGAATATCAGGCTGAAAAGTTCGGCCTATCATTCTTCCCTCCCAATTTCATCCCAAGGGATATCTAATTCTGCGGGGTTATTGAAAGAGTTTGGGATTGTTTAAATATGCTGGCTCCTGGATGAGAGACATTGGACTTCTTCCCTTGTTCTTTGCTCATGGTTGACAACATGGTTTTCAATCGTTTCAATTGGGTTGTTGCAATTGCTGCTCTGCTTGCTCTCTTCAGTAATGTTGAGGGGAAGCGTCATAGAAAACGAGATGATCGTCAATGGGTAGATACGTGGGCAACAATGCCGCAGCTCACTGAACCTGCAAATCTCCCTCCAGCTCCATACGTAAGTTTTTCTCAAATTATTGAAATGTAAAGTTGACATTCACTAGAATCAAAGTGGTTCCGTCTTCGTGAACTCAACGATTCGACAGACAATACACACCTCAATTGGGGGTGACAAGATCAGGATTCGAATCTCGAACGCCTTTGGAACCACAGACCTCCCAATCACAGCCGTGACCGTTGCTCTGCCTGTCAATGGTTCTGCAGGAGTTTCTGCGATCCAAACCAAGACGCTCCACACAGTCACATTCAGCGGCGACGCCAATTTTACGATTCCGAATGGCGCTTTAGTCGTCTCTGATCCGATCAATCTTCCAGTAGCACCGCAGTCTATGTTGACAGTGACGATATACTTGCAAGATGGACAGACGACGAACTTCATTACCTCGCATCCGGGAAGTAGGACTACAAGTTGGATGGCATATGGAAACCAGGTTTCCACAGCCAATATCACGGACTCGGACAGGGTCGGTACTCAGCATTGGTGAGAAATACGTTTCCCGTTTCAAAGTCATGAAAAGATAGCAGTGCTAAATATGGGATTCAAACAGGTACTTCTTGTCTGCCGTCGAGGTATATACCTCGCAAGACTACAGCGCCTTCGCCATAGTAGGAGACAGCATCACCGACGGCCGAGGCAGCGACAATGACAAAAACAACCGGTGGCCAGATCTCGTCCTCGCTCGCATGCAAGCCAGCCCTGAAACTTCTTCCATCGCCGTAATCAACCAAGCAGCAGGCGGAAACCGTATTCTCTACGACGGCCTGGGCCCCAACGCCCTCGGCCGCATAGACAGAGATGTGCTCTCCCATAGCGGCGTACAATACGCCATGATCTTCGAAGGCGTCAACGATATCGGTACCGGCAACACGGATGCCGCCTCCCAAACCGTCATCGGCGATCGTCTGATTGCTGCATTCAAGCAGATCGTGACCAGGCTTCAAGCAGCAGATATCACGGTCTTTGCTAGCACCATCACGCCATTCAGTGCCCCTGGATGGAATGTCACAGTGGAGAGTTACAGTGATCCTGAAAGGGAGAAGACGAGACAGAGGGTTAATAAGTTCATTCGGGAGAGTGGGATTTTTGATGCCGTGATTGATTTTGACGAGATGTTGAAGAATGAGACGCATCCGCAGCAGATTCAGGATGCGTTGCAGGGAGGGGATTATTTGCATCCTAATGCGGTGGGATATAAGAAGATTGCGGATGCGTTTCCGTTGGACATCTTCTGAGTGAAGGTCTGGGGAAAAAAGGGTGACTTTACCTCAACCGGTATTTTAATAATTCTTATATGAGGGGTTAGAAGAGACGAAATTGAATGCTCGACGTATGGTAATTCTCTGGGCAGTTCTCTGTTGAGAATATGCTGCCGCTTGTTTTATCTCAGTGAGCGTTTGCACGCGAACATCTCTGTTCATTAAAATTATGCAGCATATGCATTGCGCATGGATTTGCACATGGATTTGGAAAAATTTGGGCTCTGGAACTCTGGGACCGTCGCCCAAGATGGTTCAATAAAAGCTCGCGTGCTCGCTCAGGGGAGGGCAGCAGCGTGCTAGCGGACGGTTGCAAGCTTGCGTAGATTTAAGCAATATTGTTCCGGAGAGATGGGCCATGGCTTAAACGGGACGTCTCCTTTTGCCGACTCCATAGGAGGCCAGAGGCAAGGCGGGAGAGGCGCATGTACTATTGCTTGTTGGTGTTTTTGAGGGGCTGAAAGGAGGCAAACTAGGATGGATTTGTGCGAGCTCCGCTATTAGCCCACAGTTAATTTCTTCTTTTAGAATAATCCACGTCCTCGGGATCAAAAACTGTCAAATCTGCGGCTGAACCCCCGGGCCTTACAGTATCCCCTTGCATCTCCTCCAATTCTCGCCTATTTCACACCAAGGAAAGTATTGCAAATGAAGAAGATGCCATTCGAGACCTGGACAATATTAACGCTAAAACTTACCTAGGCTCACTTTTATGCATATGCTACAGACGGAGTGATGATTTCAATAACCAAGCGGTTCCAGAGAGCGCAATGTCGAATTATTTATAGGAAGACCCGAGCTAATAAAATCCAAGACACGGGACGCATTGGCCTGTCTTGGTTCTAGAAGCACGCCGCTTCGGGAAATTTGCAGATAGGTAGTGAATGGTCCCGAGAACATATAAATGGATCGGTAGGCGTTTTCTCTCATAACTTCATCGGTGTTCAATTCCCTCGAAGTTTTCGTTTCACACAGAATCTGTGATTCTACAATACTTCACTATGGCTCCTGCAGTGGGGCTTTCCCAAGGCTCGGTGTGCTCCAGTGGCATCTACAATGACCTTCTTCCTCTATCTGCATACCCTGCAGCGGAATCATTTTGCTCATCTCACTTTCCAGAAGCAAAATGTACTGTCACTGTTACCGGCCAACCTACACAAGGAGTCCGCAAGCGTTTGCCTGCCACCAATGTCAATGCAGGTATCACCACTTCCACGACTTCTGCACACACCTCTGTTACAACCACAGCAAAGCCAGATTCTGGGATCCTGACCGAGAATGAGATTCCTTATCTCTTTGCACAGCTTGAGCTCCTAGCCGAGGACTTCTTGAGCACGGCGTGCTCTTGTATAGAAACTCCATCTTGTGTTACAGTACGCTCTCTAACGTCTCTTGACACCCCAGTGTCTGCATTCTAACATCATTTTGTAGGTGACCATTCCTAGCACTACCACTAAGCAAACGACCACCACGAGCAAGCCGTTGAGCATTTCCACAAAATCAACGAGCATTTCGAGCAAACCGACGAGCACGACCACGTTTCAGTCCGCCTCGAGCATAGTTTCGTCGAGCTCTTTATCCAAGTCCTCGGTAAAATCATCATCTAGCATACTTTCTTCGAGTACATCAACCTTGTCGTCGTCAAATCAAACCCTACCTACGAGCACCACCTCATCTAGCTCCTCAAGCCAAGTGTCATCTTCAACACCTCTTCCGACTTCAACTACAAGCACGACCACTGCACCAGTAAGCTCCTCCTCAAGCCAAGTAGCACCCACAACACTCTCTTCGACCTCGACCACAGGAAGTTCCGCTCCTTCTAGCACCCAATCTTCAAGCCAAACGAGTTCAACTTTGGCTACCAGCACATCCGCAGCTCCAAGCTCCTCATCAAGCCAGGCAGCACCCTCAGCACCTTCTTCCAGCTCAAGTACCGGAGTTCCAGCTGCATCCAGCACCACCTCCGCCACTCAGCCGAGTACCACTTCGGCGGCCGCGACGAGCACCACTTCGTCAGCAAGCGCTACTTCAGGAACCGCGTGCCCTGCAAAGAAGAACAAGAGGAGCAAGAAGAGAAGCAAGGAGGCGAGAAAGAGGAGCAAGAAGGCGAGGAAGAACAACAAGAAGAGACAAGATGAGCTCACACCGCAACCCACTCCTCAGCCAACTCCTCAGCCAACCCCTCAACCGACCCCTCAACCCACACAACCTCCCACGCCCTACACGACCGCGCCAACAAGCCCTTGCGCGGGCATCGAAGAGCGGTCAGATGAAGATATCATCGAGTTCAGTCTTGCCGACTAGAGTAAAGGGGATCCTGGGCTCCGGTTCGTCGTCGAAAGTAAGGGTCAAGAAATTTAGGGAAACGGGAGTAATGTTTGAGGTTCTGTTTTCATTCAGGAGAAGGGCAGAGCAAAACTGTACATACATAATTCTCTGATTATAATATGAAGAAATTTCAGTCTGTAATAGCTGACATCGTAACGTTCCTTCATCTTAATAGCCTTGTGTCTATCCATTACAGCTCCCACTGATATAGACTTTTTCCTCGGTTCCTCGAGTCTCCCTACTAGGAAACCACTTCGATGCCATCTCTTCCGTCTTGAGTTCAGGCATATTTACTTAGTAATCCCTTCCGGTAATACTCTACTAGATGATGAAAACGTCGACAGCTTCATCTCTCAACTTAGCCGCCAATTCACCATCCATCAACCCATCCAAGTAGCATTCCCCGACAAGTGTGTAACAAACCTGTTTCGCCTCTGGTGAGCCCGGGGGCGAAAACGTTTCTTGCGAAGGTCGGAGAACGAAAGGCATGTTTCCATTCGCTAGGAAGAATATCTGATCTCCAACCCTGGTATCTAGAGGAACCATTCCCAGGCAACCACTGTCCGTTATGATAAAATGCCTCCGGACCAAGTTAGCCATCATGACTTTTATGATCATGGACAAGAGTACGGGTGATCGGCCTGTCTCTAGCTGCGCCTCAACCAGTTCAAACTCTGTACGAAGAGTATCGTAGTCACTCTCAGAGGCACGAACAGCCTTCCCCGGCGAAAATCCCGCAATTTCCACCCCAGGGTTTGGTATGAAGATGTCAAAAATCATTGTTCTCCAAAAGGCGCGTTGCTGCAAGTGGTTTGTAGCTGTTATTCTGGATGAGCTTGGAAGTCCATAGGATATTGCCAGCTCATACCAGCTCCGTATTGTAGCGAAACATCCCTTGTCCACGTAAGGGTTCGGTGGCCATTTAATGGCAGGGCTTAATCTGCTCACGGTTTCCCAATTTATTCCTCGCACATGGAGAGTTCTATGATCATATACAACTGGAGGAGGACTTTGGGGGCCACATGATTTGAAGAGATGATACATTTCGGCGCCAGATTGGCGAGAACGAGCATATTTCGGGATCAGAGACCAGTCTGGGACCCACGACGGTAGTCTTGATCTGGGGTTCTGTTTTCCCACCATTACAAGAGGTCGTAGAGACGGATTTGTCTGCCAATAGGCGACTATGCTTTGCGAATACACAATAGCGACGTCCAATCTATAGTCGGGAGTGATCGCCTCCCGGATCCAAGATGGAGCAAGGCCAATAACCCCGTATACTTTGTCATGACTGATCGCTGCACTCCTGTGCCAATTTTCGTCCAACAAGTCTAAGAATTCGAGGGGATGGTATCTTTGGAAACTACTCGCAGCACGCAAGATTGGATAGATTATTCTGTCGAGGCTGCCATCAACATCGCTCATGAGCCTCATAAGCGGTTCAGGCATAAGTAACTTCGGGAAAATTCCGCAGCAGGAATGTACGTGTCGACGAAAGTTCTCTTGACTTTCCGTTAGAAGATCAAAAGGGACGTTGAAATCGCCACATCGTATCTCGTGCTTTCTCGGGAGGGCGAACTCTTGGAAAGTCCAAGTGCGATAGAACCAAGGACGTAGCAAAAATCTGCGCAGCGGCTCGAGCGCTGGGCCGACGCCGTGAGTATTATCTTGATCTATATCATCCGTTGCTTCGGACTCATCAAAACAAGGCCACTCATGCACATGCAGATCGTCCTGCATCCAGCGCAAAGCTTCGAGAGCCTTTTCAGTTTCGTCATCCTCCTCTCCCAGCCATACAACGCACTGAGCACATCTTCCAAAGATGTCGCGCATGAGTCCAATCTGATGCTCTTGCTCCCTGGGATCGCGCTGGTTGATGCAAATAGCATCGATCCACATGATACGAATACGATCAGTATGGCGAAGTCGTCGCAATGCAGCCTCAAGGTTCTCCGTGACCTGAAAGGCCTGGCCGTTTAGCTGGATGGGACGGGTTATTAAGGGGTCTCCCCAAACGTATGAGAGTGCTTCGAACTCGGGAGTCCGATACTCAGGAGCCCAACGTAGGCTGGTGACCATGAGGCTAGCTGTGATTTCGTCCTTCCGTTGGCCGGCGTTGAGAAATACGAGTCGTATCTCTTGGCGTTCATGACGCAGTTCGGAGTAAATACTGTCAGCCATTATGTTGTGAACACGAAGCAGCGAGTGGCTCGCATCTGATGTTGGAGTGTCCGAGTGAAGAGGTTGTATGTGGATGAGGATCATGAAGCTGCGAGGCTGCATCTATTTGGGTGGCGCATGCCAGCCTCCTTCAGGCTGCAGGCTCAGCCCGACGCCAAGGCGCACACTTGACTTCGCGGAGGAGCCTGTCGAATAGATAGCGTTGGAGGGATGTTATACGCTGGAGGCGAACCACTCGGTAGAGCGCTTCTGTTAACACATCACAAAATGCTACACAAGACTTCAGAGCATTTTGAAACTAAGATTAAGTAAGGACAAATTAATATTCTGCAGAATATACGCAGGCCAATGCGTCTCCCCGATCGGAGGAGCTCGCTAAGAGGCCCAAATAGCGTGAGGATTAGCCGACGAGTAGCTTATTTCACCAAGGTACTTATGAAATATTCTTTAGACGCAACTCTAGTAGATCAAGGAAACTGGAAGTGGTTATTTTTTCCTCGGCTAAAATGTTTAGCGAGAAGCCCCTATAATCAAGGGGCAGCCCTTGACTTTTCACTAAAGCTCAAGTTCATCTTGAAGACAACAAAGAGCGGTTTACATCGAACGACCACATGAAATTCTCTTTAAGCTAAAAACTTAATCAAAAGTTCTCAATCTTCTCATAATTGGATAAGAATGCGGCTCCTTATTTCAGCTTGCGTCCGCTGATGGTTCAAACTTCGTCATCTTCGTTTCCAATATTTCAAGACCATTCCCTTCTAACAAAGCTTGCAGTTTATATTCGAAAATAATCAATACTCGAACTCGGCCCTCATGAATTTATGCTCTATTCATCTTGCCATCACTCCCTTATCATCCCACTTTCCTCCGGGAGGTGCCGAAGTCATGCCCAGCCATCTTCCCAACCAATTAGTGGCCTCTAATTTTGATCCATTCTGTTATCTTTTTAGCCAAAATCTACATCTCTTCTCTTGAAAGGGCAAACAGAGAAAAATTTGAACGCAGCATCGTATTAGTGAGCGGGGCTGAAGTCAATGATGTCCACTTCCTCGAATATACTGCTAGGGACTTTCTCGCGGGAGAGAGAGACCATGACATGCGAATAGCCAATTCCGTGCAAAGAACGACCACCACAAAGCCTCGTCAGGACTGAACTCAGGCGTCCGATCACATTTTTGTGGCCGGGTCAGGACCTATTCCTCGTGCGGCAAGCACTGCTCTCAGCAACTGAGTCGTGGGAAGACATCTTTCCTGACGCTGGGGAATGTTCTGTAACTTTCAGTGATAAATAAATGGAGCTTTATAATGCTGAGGAAGATGGTTTAGCCGGCTCTCCGGAGTTCCTGAGGATGTTTAGGGCTAACTGGGGGTTGCAGCGAAGTGAGCTGGTGGAGTCGGATCGATGGGCGGAGGTAAAGAATGAAATGGGGAGGTTGAGAGAGGAGGTTGTGAGACTTGTGATGGAGGAGAGAGAAGATTGATAGAGTTCAGAGATTATTTGGCCATTTATTGACACGGAGTGTGAGGGTGGTGAGAGATTGATAAAGATAGAAATTAGTCCACTCGATAGAAGTGAATAATACCCCTTCTAGTTTCTCCTAATATACTAAACTATTAGGCAAGATATGTGGGTTACAGAGACTATACTGAGACTTAAGGAATATTTGTCTCCTTATCCAAAGACGGGTTCAAGTTAAGAACGACCGTAGGTCGCTATAGGAATAACATACACGATACTATTCTAATATTTTGGACGTCACACTCCCTTTAGTCAACTTCTCATTCTTAAAATTTTCTTAGATTGCTACAATATGTGTAAAGATATCAAGGAAACGATTTCGAATATAGACCACATAACACAGGCAGTGAACGAAAGCCCTTGATCACCTTCGTAAAGTATGCCACGTGACTCTAAATCCAACGATTACAATGTATTCAGACCAATATCACTTGGATTGAGCCCTGGGTCCGCGGCAGGTACACCGGAGTTGAACCACCGGCTATTGTTTCCATGCCAAAAAGGACTAAAAGGAAAAGACGGACGGGTTCTCGCGAACCAAGAATTCCGAGTCCACGGCTCCGGTAGAAAGGAGAATATGAAAGTTTCCAATTTGATAAGTTTATTTCGTACCGGCGTGACAAGGCGGCGCACTTGGATCACGACAGGGTCCGAAATCTTGAGGAAGAAATTGCGAAGGCTTCCACTAAATTCCTAGAGGGCAGGACGAGCTTCCTCGAAACGGTGCTGGCCGGCCGAAGCAAATTTCTTGTACGCGACTTTAGCCTCCTTTGTGTAACTGATCATACACAAGACGAGTAGCGTCAATAATGTTGCAATCAGTCCAGCAAAATCGATATTGGTGTAGTTATCGTCGAAGAAGAGGATTCGATCACACATACGCAGCGAATCGAGGGGATCTGTTGGGTCTGGTTCCTGTGGCCGTCGCCCTTCGCCTTCCAGAATCGACAGCATCGTGAATCGTGCTCTCAGAAATCCAACCTCAAACCAGGATTTGACCTCTCGGATCCACTGAGCACTTGGGTCGATCCCAGGTACGTTATCGCTGACCCGTAAGATAGATGACAGGAGGACTTGTGTTCCTCGGCGGTCATGCAGGTAAAAATTGACAGAGCTCCTGAGAACAAGCGTTTTATACACCATTATCGTATCCCAAACTGCGTCAAGATCACCGCTAGCAAGAAATTTTGCTAGAATTTCGATCAAGTTGTGGTACACGAAGTCCCATTGGGTGCACCACAGACCATCTTCGTCGAGGCAGAATTGATATTGCTCGAGACAGCCGAGCGCAGTTGCTTCGTAGTCTGGTAAGTAGCTTGAATTGAAATTGTAATCTTCTCTGTAATCACGGGTACGTCCATGTGCGGCATACAAAGGATCGTCGATCGGAACATCTGATTCATAGAAGCTCCGCCCAGCTCTGAAGAGCATGACAAAGACATCGCCATCGGCTCTCACAAGATGTGGGTGAAGGTTATCCGTCAATTGACCGAGCATAGGGCTGGGAAATATCTCCAAATTGTATGCTGGTGCTGGAACCGTGTAATATGCCCACGCTCTGCCGGAAAATTCATTCGAGTATCGGTTGGGACCATTGCGAGAAGCTAACAGAGTGCCATAATTAGCTGTTCCTGTGTGGTCACGTAGATCGGGCTTGCCAAACCAAACGACGGTCGAATTGCTGCGAGAGCGTTCGGGAGGAGGTAAGAGGAGGAACTGCTCCAATTCCATTCGAGTACAGGTCAGTCTGTGACCTATGAGCACCCTTCTGTTGAAATTGACACCGAAATCGTGAGGCGTGAGGCCTTTGTGCTCAATTCGGAGTGATTGTGTGCTTGGTGGGCATACGCTTCTTTGAAATGGGCACTGTTGATCTAAATTGACGTGTAGTTGCGGACGATCGCTGAATATTCTGGCCATATGACCGCATAATGGACTGACACCAGGGCCATCGAGCCAGCATTGCTTGAAAAGCTATCGGCATGGTCGGCCGTGGCATCAGAATGATTGTGAAGAAGCTGGTATCCAAAACAGGAGTCGGATAGTCTAGATCGAACGATTGGAGCGCCAGAACCCCCGGTGAGATAGTAGGGGACGATGACTTCGAACAAGATGAATACTATGATATTCAACAAGGAGGTTATCCCAAACCAAAGGGGCGTGGTCCTCATCGAGCCAGTATCTGAACTACTCTTCTTCCAAATCAAAGACTGAATGGCTTCGATTTGAGTCAGATTGTCTAGAGACTTTGGATCTTCCGTTTCATCAAGCCTTGTCGGTCTCCGGATGCGAAGGAGGAGGAAGCGTGAAATAACCCAAAATCAGCTTTGAGTGTAGGCGATAAAGCTGCTGATAAAAGTCAGGAGAGCAAGAGATTGATTTCCGGTGAGAGTCAGGATCCAGGATTTGTAGTTGGGTAAGCTGAGGTCTCGCCAGAGATACTGGTAGACAGCGGGAGAGATCGTGGACATTGTCGCCGGAGTATGAGCCTGTGGCTGGCCCCTACTGGCATTGATCCGTATGTTACGAAGCTTTGCAGTAATTGATTGCTGTATGTCTGAAGCTCTCTGAAGATTTCTTGGTCGCCAAAGCTCAGCCTTGACCTGGCGAGGTTTTGAGGCGAAGGTGTAAAGACATTTAAGACACAAGGCCGCGTGCCGACGCCACAAAAGCCACTTCGACGCCAGACTCGAATATCGGGCATGACGGGCTTTCAAGGGAGCCTTGGCCAAATCTGACTACACTGCAAGGCTTGAAAGATAAGGAGAGGCAAAACTTATTGGCTATGGCCCATTACTGTTGTCGCCGGGACAAGAAAAATAGCCACTGCCTCTATGACGAACCTAATCTACTAGCCTTGAAGCAATTTGTTGATACGTAATGTGCGGGTTAGTGAGAGATTTATAGGGTGGAGATTACTCGGCTCGATAGAAGGGAATGTTTTTCCACTCTAGTTTCCTCCTAGCCCGCCGAACCATGGCGAGAAATTTGGGGCAAGTAGACTGTACTCAGACTTGAGGAATCTAGGTCTCCCTGTCTGAAGACGAGCTCAAGTTAAGATCAACAGGAATGAGATCCCTACAGGAAATAACATGCACGTTACTACCCGTCGTCATCGTCTGAACCCAAACCCAAATATCTCCGACGCCAACTTTTATCCATATACGATATGCTTTAATGTGAACAGTCCTTTTGAACGTCGCATTAAATGATAGAAATCGTGTAGATCCCTTCTCCGTGAGACTTCTCGTATTGCAGGCAGCCTTCCGAACCTGAGAGATTGTCACGAATGTGAAAGTCGCGTATTTGCTTCTCTTCCCATATCGTAAGAGTGCCCCATCTATAAAACTGCCCGTGTAAAGATCCGGTTGGCACGAGGAGAAGGCAGTCGTAAGTGTCGAGGCGTTCGTTCTCTTCTTTCCGTTTGTTGACTGCTAAGCAATGCATATTGTGTGGGCTTAGAGGTGAACTAGATTCACAAGTTGCCGTATGCTGATCACTGGAATGGTGACGGAATCGAAAGCGAAACTGTCTTATAACGCCGATTGGTTTCGACTCCTCAAACTCAATCGCTCTCAGAGGACCAGTGAGGCGGATCAGACCTCCTTTGACGGCCCCAGTTCTGTCCCTCCCAGCGGGGTCCACATATGCCTCGAGGATCTTGATGAGTGTGCATTGCCGTCTCCATGACGGACATGACAACCTCCCGTCAACCGACGCCCAAGACCATGAGGGTGCTCGATAGACCTTGGCTGGTACCAGGGGTCCAGCTTGATCAAGCGTGATTTCCCACAATAGTTGAGACGGAAGGTGTTTTCTCCACAATCCAGCGAGATACTCATCTTGCGTGTACTCTTCAAGACGCTTTGCAACTCCAGACAGGGCAATCAGTTTGTCTCCTGGCTTCGTCAAGTTGCAAGACGTGTAGTTATGTACCAATTCCGACCAAGCTGTTGCGGGGTAGATGGTGCCGCCTATATCCTTCCAAGCCAATATGTCTTCAAGGCGAAGTTTCTTGGGTACCTCGCCTATAAACTCGGGAGCTCCATCGGGGTACATTTCGCAGAGGCTTGTTTCATAGCACTCCCATATCATTTGTCTCTTGCTAAGATAAAGAACCCTTGGAGCTAGGAGTAGTTCTCTGTTTGCCAAGATCTCGGAGTTAGCATACTTCTTTCGGTTATCCTTAGGAGTAGTACGCTCCAGGAGACGCTGAATACTGCTACATAGCCTAAACCTAAGAGAATACGAAAGAGGGAACAGTTCTCGGAGAATTTGGGACTTACTGCACCACCCAAGCTCTTTGCTTCAGAGGATCGTTTTCAAAGACCTTCTCCCAGAACAGCTCATCGTAGAGCACATATTCTTGTGTTGACATGTCATCCCACGATGTTGTGATCACACATGGCGTTACGGGGGCGCAGCGCTCGTAGAGACATCCTTCATTGGCGTGCGAGGATCCTGTGGCAGCAATATTGCACAAACTTCCCCTGTAAACATCTGCCATAAGAGAAGCCTCTTGCTCCCAGTCACTCAGAGAATCCTGCATAATGCAGAGTGAGTCAATCCACAAAAACTTGACCCCTATTTGATTTGCAATAAAAACTGCATCGCGGAATGTTTTCGGCAGCGCAGTGATCAAAATACCCTCAAGCATCTGTTCGCGGGTTGTTTCCGTGAGAGTTAAGATTGGAAATGTGCCCCAGCAGTGACTTAGTGTCATGTATTGGACGGGTTTTGATTTTTCCTCTGCAGGAACGATCCATAGACAGATCTTCTCAGGAGTTGGGCTCCCAATTTGCAGAAGCCGTGCTGGAAGTTTGAGAGAACCTTTCTGTGCATTAATACCAATGCACTCCGGATGCTTTTCGAGGCACGTTTCGAGCCACTTTCTAGCCATGGCTAAATAAGATTCTGGCTCTGTACCAATTGAGCACGTATTGGGAATCAGAGAACCTTGCAAGGTTAGCTTGTCTTTTTCTGGATAGCTATTTTGGAATATACCTGGATTTGGCCGCAATCGAAAGCAACAAAGAGAGCATTCTAATCCCCACCCTATCTCGACTCCCCTGGAAAAGTAAAGGTTCACTGCAACCATCAATCGCAGGGTACTAGTCCCAGCAGAGTTTTCCTGCTCTAAAGTATATTGGGAAAAATTGTTGGGGACTGAGTTTTTCTGCTTTGGAGTAGTTAGGGAGAGAGTGCGGCGGTCGCTTCCGAATGAGAATTCTTGAAGGCTGGTATCAGCCGTGGTAGGCTCCCCATAATCAGCAGCGGGCTTTCGAAATTGATACCGTCTCCAAATAGTATCACATATATAGCAGCCGCTTAGCGCAGCTGCCTCCAGACTGAGGGGAGAGTCATGGTGCTCTCTACCGTAACCGGGGTATAAATCCTGCTCTAAATCCTTCGGAATCCCCTGGAAGATAACCCGGCAGACATCGCACAATATGCTCATAGCGACTATGACTATGAAAGGTAGTCTAAGTCTCGATATTTGAGTAGGAGAATGAAGAAAATGAGAGAGCCTCGCGGTGTAGAGATAAGATTAAGCTGATTAGGTAGCCACGCTAATGCAAAGTCAAGCCACAATAAGCCGGCTGAACCACTAAGAGCCTGCTCTTAGGTAAACGACTTAGGGTAATGTTGAGGAAGGTCAGTCGAGGCTCCAGTCCCAGAAATGAACATTGGTTCGCATGTAATGCCCGAATCTCAAACTCAGAGCTGAGAGCTAAGAGCTGCTTAACACCAAGAGTGCTAGCTACTGCGCGAGATGTTTGCATAGAGACTATAGAGCTTTAACCTTGTCCCTCCACCTGCTAAACAGACCATATAACGGGGACGAAAATACAGAGGCGACTGAGAAAGTGTCATGAAACTTGAATCACAAACTTCCATCTCTACGTAGCAGTCTCGAAGTTCGCAATCATGTGCATGTAACACCACACCAAAACAAACTCAGCACTAGATCAGAGAAGCATTCGTGAACTCAAGAGCCAGAAACGCAAATTTCCAGATCCGTCAATCAAAGGATAAGATGGTCAGCTCTTCAGAATCCAGCACTTGCTCACATCCCTCCAACCACGAACGACGAGGACAACCTACCGGCCTCAACCAACAACACACCACCGTAGCACATCCCCAGCTTCATGTCGTTTCCCTCCATTTCCCAAGCCTCGAGCACCTCGCACCTCCCTTCTCTCTCTTCCTAACCCCAAACCATCCCAATCCCGATGCCCAAGTCTCACACCTCAGCCTCCTCCCAAGGTTCTCCTTTCAATCACGTGACCTTCCCCCTTTCCACTGACTAAACCCCATCCCCACACACCACTCTGCATCATATCATCCTCCATATCATCCCCTATCCCGCCTATCTTACTTCCTCTCCACTCCCTCCCCCTCTACCGATCCACCCAATCTAACCCACAAGTCCCTTTATGCCGTGCCACGTGCAGGTCTGTTTTCAGCTGTGGCGTTGTGGCGTCGAAACTCCAGCTGCGAAGGTATCGTATCGTGTCGATTGGAGGATGTGAGGTCGTGGTTGGGGTTGATCTGCTTTTGATTATTTTATTTGGGGATGGAGGGACGAAGAGGTAGGGGGTTAAGGGTTGGCTGTTGCACTTGCAATGGGCTGAGAGTCGGGAGCTGAGAATGAGCGGTTTGGTTGCGGTGGATGGGATGAGATTTGGATTTGGATTGAGAGTTGAGGGCTGAAGATGGAGGGAGGGGAGGGAGGACGCAGATTTAAGGAGAGAGAGATTGAGATTGGGTTGGCGATCGCGGGAGATCGGCGGTGAGGGATGGGCGTGCAGCGAGGAGCATTATTGTGATAGCCCTCAACCTTCCCGATCTGGGAGTTGGGAACGCGGGAGCGGGAAGAGGATGGGATGATGGTTGGAGAAATGAGCCGCAGTGTGGAGTATCGTGCAAGGCATGCAAGGGAGGGGTTGGAGCACAGGCAACAGGCACAGCGAGTAAAATATACAAGAATCGAATTTGGGTTCTAATATATAGGTAGGTATCGTTAAGATGGTCGTCAAAAGTGTATATACAAGAATTAAGCCTCCTCCATCTCCATCGATCCAAGCAAGAATCGAACGTTTGAAAAAGGGTGTGAGGTGTAAAAGTAGAAAGTAACCCGAGTATCGATTCCCGCTCCCTTGGTGTTGAGAGCGTGGAAGATATATATCCATTATGTAAAACGCCGTGAACCATCCCCCCTTGGCCAACTGATTTGGGTATAGACGCCACTTTTGTTCCGATTCCTGGTGTGCTGGAGTCGAGTCGATCCGATCGAGTCGCTGCGCAGGCACACGTATGCAATTTCCCATTCCGTTCCAATTCCCATGTATAAGCTTTCCCGTCCTATCAACACAGTCGCACCTGTCGTATGTATGATCATAGTAGCCAACTCGCTACCAGCACCACCAATCCAAATATCCCAATGTTTGAAAGTGGTTGCGAGACTTGAGCCCCAGATACTACTGCGGTCGCCAAGCTCGAATTCACGAAGGATGGCCCGCAGTTGACGTTCACTTGCATTGCTGCCGAGACGTAGTCGAATGCGAGAGCGCTGTCCCTATTGCTGGTCGCAGCTTCAAACACATTCATCGTCAGCTGCAAGCACGACGAACACGTCGGTTGACTGCCTCCCACCAAAGAGGTGTTTAGTGGCAGGAAGTAGATATATCCATCTGCCGAGTTCGAGGCGTTGGTGATTGCGTCTGCGAAGCAGTATGCTGCTGTCGTAGGGTTCTTCAGGCATGAAGCGCGATACAGAGGATCGTATGACATCAATCCCAGGTTTGCATAGGAGATGAGGGGATTATCTGCTGCCAAGTCGGCTTTGCAATTGTCTGCGGTGGTGATATTTGTAGCGAATTGTGCCATTGCCTTGCTGCATGTTGGGAAATCTGCAGCGCACGAGTAGTCGAGAGTCTGGGTTATGCGGGTTACAGATTTCTCTGCTTGGAAGAAGGAATTGGAGTTCTGTTGGGAAAAATGTTAGAAATCGTTCTAGCTGCTGGATCAATTGGTAGACATACTTGAAGCAGGAGAGAGAATGGCAGGCATGCTTTGAATGTGCTGTTCGTGAGCATAGAAGTCATGAAGGATTGGCAGCTCGAGGTGATGTTGTTGCTGAATCCGATGTCGAAAGGAACGGGCAACTGGTTGGTTGGAAGCGGTGTGACGGCCGAGGCTGAGCTCGCGGTAGTAGAAGCTGATCCTGACATGGTCGACGTCGAACTCGTCAACGTCGAACTTGTCGCCGTCGTGGTCGTAGTTGTCGCGTTCTTCTTCTCATTGCGAGGTCGAAGATCCAGATCGCCAGTTGTTTCGTGCAGCGCCGCCAGCCTCTCGGGGGTCCAGGCTGGATCAGCAAGAAGCGGGCCCAAACCAGCTAGATCAGATGCCGATCCAGGTTCCCAAAACTCCGAACCGTCGTCCTGGGTCTCGACCATTTGCTCTTCGATATATATGGTTGCTGAAGAGAACGAAAGACAGCATGTTAGAAATATCAAAAAGAGAAGATGGGTGGTTTGGATTGGGCGATGACGGAGCCAAGGCATGTGTTCGTTTCTTCGGCGAGGGGTGGGTTGATGGTGCGACGACGGGTGTGTTGAACATAAGACTGTCGAGCAGGAACAGACACTAGGATGGTCCTCCATGATTGAATTCGAAATGACGGAATGATCTCGAGCTCTTGAGGTTCTTATAATCGTGGTTCCAGCATTACTCGGACTGTGACTCGACAACCTGATGTTGTCCCTAGAATATCTCCAAGTTCCAGAAGCGGAAACAGGCAGCTCCCAGAAGAAAAAACTCTGGAAACTGTGAGAAAACGGCCCTGTGATATCTGGTTTCCCTCTCGATGCCGGCTCCTGCACAGTGTCGGGATGAACTCGCAGGTGGAAGTATCTCGTCAGCCCTGTTTGGTTTCTTCTTCGTGACGATCTTCAGAAAATGACACTCGCAAGTACTTCCAGAAAGACGTTGAAAGGCGGTTGGAGGCTCCGAACACAGATAAACGAGTGACTGTAGTTGGTATCCTTAGGTGTTTGGAGGTGGTCTGTCCAGATCGTAGTGTTTGCTCCTCAGTTGAGTATATAGGACGAATGGATACAGGCAGAATGCAACTTGCACCTCTCACTTCACACAGCATCTAATGGGACTCTGGGGGACTGCACCCTTTTGTTCGTAGGACCATGTCAATATTGGACAGGCGTACTTCCCGAGCCGCGGGTGGAGGGATTGGGGCCACTGGAACGGCGCCGTGGACGCCCCGGTATGCAGCCCAATATTGAAATATTGAACGCCCCAGCGCCGCAACAGGGTTCAACAGGGAAAGCGATAACAGCCAGAGCACACCCTCGACAGCCCACCGAAAGCTTACCTCTTCCCTAAAGCATCTCTGCTCTTTCCTGGCTGCCGGGCGATGCAAATTAATCCCCTCAGCGAGAGCTGCAAGACCAGATGACGGTCAGGTTCCCCTCACCGTGGCAGTGTGAGCACCATGACGACCATCCTTCACATCCCTCAGTCAAAGTTTCAACCTTTATTACTCAGACTGTAGTACAGTACCTGTACTCATCCTACACTCTCCCTCCTGCATCCCCTCCTGCTGCTCCCCACTGCCCCAGGCGCTGATATTGCGGCACTCCAACGACCGCCCGACTTCCGGGCACGCCTGTCTGCCAAGGACATCGGCGATGCACCAGATGGCTGCGGTCGCCGGTCTGGACCCGAGATTGAGCTGTTCCTGAAAGGGCCTCAGGGCCTCTTCGACATCGCTGCAAGCTTGCATCGCCCGACTGCATCGCTGAGCCGCCGTTCCCTGCTAGCGGGTCCGCGCTTCTCTACTCTGAGATTCTGAGTCCACTTGCAGTTCTAGAACGGGTGCCAGTGCCACGCAGCCCTCCATCCCAAGATGACGGGCCATGCCTCTTCCAGAGACGCTGCTGCAAACGAAATGAGGCCAATGGCCGCCAGCGGCGGCAGCCTTACCAATTGGACCCTAGTCCCCCTGAAAGCAGGTTATATCTGGCGGTGCTAATACCCACTTGAGCGCCAAATTCTACGCGAGCATGTCGGTTGGCTGAAGCATTTCAATGCCAGAGTTGTGTTTAATGATGTCTTCATGGAACGTGGCAGTGCTTGCACGTGAAGTTGAAGATTTCTCAACAGATTCCAAGCACCAGGAATGAGAAGTTGAGCGAAGAATCAACTTCAAACATGTGATGTGCACTATTCGCGGCCACCACGCGCGAGCGAGACGAAAACCGCTCGATATTGATATCTGCAAGCCCTATTCATCTGCACAAAACCCGCATGAGGTTCCGCAATCTATTCCTGCAGGCTCCCTTATTTGTGCATGACCATCCGCACGCGCACAATCTACGTCGGCCCATATATTATCCTTCCGCAAGTGGAGTGCTGGCATCAGGTCATCAATCCTCTGCCATTCTTTTCGAGCCATGGCCTTTTACCCCTAATCCCCAGCCATAAGAGGCCCCCCTATCTCGCCTCTCTGCCAACCAACCCCCCAGCACAATATCAACGTCGACACACCCTTCCAGAAAGATTCCTGATTAATGCATGGTACGCTTGATTGCGTTGATTGCACTCATCGACGGTGGCCTCTCTCGGCCCTACGATTTATTACCCCGAGAATGGCGTACCGAGTTGGTGAAGTGCACGTACGCCATCGACGGCTGTCAAGCCTGTCACTGCTCCCATTTGAGTTTGCACGGTGCTGCACCAAGGGGGGATTATTTGACGTTGTGGATGGCATCGATGCACCGATGGCGACAGACGGCGTCGCAACTGTCAGCACGCCAGGGACGCCACCAATACTCCCCAGTGCGACAGCGATGCACCTGTGTGTCAAACGAGCGAAGCCAGGAAAGCCACATCGAGCTGCGCCCCTCCCGCACCTTTCATCCGATCTCGATCTCTTCTCTAGTTCTCATTTGCAGTAGAGTGTTGGCCCATCTATGAGCCGTCGCTGCTTGGTTTGCTTTCATCTGAAGTTTCTTGAAGCCAGCTTTATTTCATTTTGAACCAGAGAAGTCTCTGTGGAGAACGGTGGACTACACGTGTTCAAAATAAAATTGTTCTTAATCTTGGTGCGCGCTTACGTGGTCTGCTGATGGGTTAGTTGATAGGGGCAGAAGCCGCGAGTACAAGTGTGTACGAGATTGTTGGAAATGAAACCCGAGAGCGTGGACGGCGGGAGAGCGAGTACAACCAGGGAAATTTTGTGTTGCCTATTTTTACACAAGTGTTGTATCAATGTCAGCGACTGGTCTATTCGTAGAGCCCGCGAGATAAAATCCGAGCTTACATCTGGTTGGAGATTCGGATACTTGCCGTCGATGGGACGCATCACGTGGAAGTCATACTTAGAGCTTCCATATTTTCCAATACTGCGTGTGTCCTTCTATCCGCCGTATTATGCTCGTTATGATACCCCATTATGTAATCTTAGCAGGAAATAATGCAATATAATCTCATCCCTCGTGCTCTTTGGATTAATGTTCTTGATCAAGTGTGTCACGTGCGATATTCAAAATGCCTCAATGATAAAAGCCTGTATTTATCTTTGTGCAATAAGATCAATACTCATCCAGTGCTCTGTCTTGCTCAAGCCTTGATAGCCTACTTTTTCGTTGCGACGCTGCGTTCTCACTGTTGCCGGTCCGGGACGAGTGACAACTTGCCACTACATGTGTGCTGGTGAAATAGATAGATTGACTGTGGAAGAATATTATTGTATACAATAGAATATGCATTTGTTCATTTCTCATGGTCGGCTATTGAGAAGAAACTTCTAAGTCGTGTCTCATAATGCGAAATTCAGGCATTCATTCAAAGCATTTCGCAATCCTACCACAACGCCTTGAAATCCCTGTAGTCCTGTCCTCCCTCTATTCCGCATGACACAAAAATGCCCACAACCGTCAACTCCGTACTCATAGAACACCGAGACCTTCCCAGCTCATGCAAAACCATCTAGTCCTTGTATCGCAGCGTAAGAAGAGTAGGGCTTATCAACTAGCCCATCTAACATCCAATTGAGTGGATCAAAAACCTCATGCCCCCCCTCTTTTTCACCATGCTTCAAAACTGGTAGCAGGCCCAGTGGCGTAGAGTCTTGTGCTGCTCCTTGGCCCTCTCGAAGTCTTTCGAAGTCATTTCGTTGCGTAGGTGTCATCCAATCCAGTTCTCTTCTGGCAACTTTTAGACCAGAATTCTCCTTTGAGCCGATGGTGGCTGCTTCAGAAATGTTTTCAGGGTAGAAATGTGGAGGTGGGAAGACACGGAGCTCTCTTGAATCTCCGTCAAAGAATGAATCGAGAAAAGCTGACTCATTCGGATCAAGAACTGATGCGTATCCGGTATTCTGCGCGCTAAGATGTTGGTTGTTCGCAGCCTGGGGTTCTTGCACGGAAACATCGAGGGCAGGTAAGGCAGGAACACGAGACCCCATCAGGGGCGACGGGCGGATGTTTTGGAAATTCGGATTGTATAGTTCATCTGTATAGGCATCCGACATCGTTCGATCGAGTTTTGGTATACTATTTCTAGATCCTGTATTCTGTGCGCTAATACGTTGGCGGCTGGCAGCGTCAAGTCTTTGCAGGAAAACAAAGTGCGCAGATAACTCTGTCGCAGGAGAGACTATTGAGGTCGATGGGGCGGAGGTGTTTTGGATATTGGAATTGTAGCTCTCGTCTTCTGCGTTGATGTTAGATATGGGGAAAGGTGCTTTCCCTGGTATTTCATTGTCGTCTTGGAAGCTTGAAGCTCCCGGTGCGTTCACACCGCTCTGATCACTGCTGGTTTCGAATAAGTATCGTGCCCTATTGAGACATAACATTAGTGAAGTTTCTTCCACACAGTGGTCTAAAAACCTTAAAACCTACAAATCGTCTTTAATCATAGTCTCAGGTTCTTGGTTGGCTTTATTAGAAATGCCATTGTGTAACCCTGGGAAGGGAAAGGGATCTGCCATCGGAGTCGCTACTCCTCGATTGTTCTGGTCTGGACCATAGTCCTCGGAAGACAGACCACCATTGATGGAGGTGGGAAAAGGAGGAATATTCCCAGGAAAGTCGTTATCAGTACCAAACCTGAGGTCATCTGGATACTCATTATCTGGGCGGAAGTAGACTAGAAATGACACAATGAGTCAGCCACAATGTGTTCAGAAGCAGTAGATCATGATATTAGAGAAGATATATTTAATAAAGTCTTTTCAATCAAATGTAGAAATCGGACTTACCTGGAGTCATTGGAGGGGAGCCATTTCTTGCCCAATCGCTGTTAGTAAGAGTATCCGCCTGTCTCTTGGCTTCTGCTATTCTTTCCCGGGTGGAGGTGAGAAGGAGTTCGGTTGGCCGAATGGCTGGAATTCCTCGCTGTGTTCTAAAAAGATATTCACTCCACAAGCGCCCATTGGCTCGCTCTTTATGTTGGCTATTCCTTAGATGGACCTCAAAGCTGTCAAAATCTGTCCAAGGTTTTGGTGTATACAGTTTTTCTGGGCAGTCGTGACATCGTATTTTTGGAACGTACATATACTTTATGCCCTCAGAGGATTTACCAGGTTGTGGTTTAGGGCAAGGCAACTCCGTTATTGCGTCGACGGAGCAGTATGACATTGTACCTTCAAAGCTGTCATTTGGGTACCTCTCCCTGAGGAGGGCCAGTCCATGTTCTAGCCATGCTGGAGCTTTCGGCACCTTTAGCATCAGATCAAGCTCGGTGAGATCGTCAGAGATCCGTGGACCATTGTTCTCCTCAATGGCGTCATGAAGGACCTCTGCTCGTTGCATTGTTTGTACGTCGAGGTCAGTGACATTATCCTTTTCAGTACCGGACTTTGTGCGAATTTCGTCATCCGTATCAAGCATCACATCGTCTTTCCAAAGACGACGCTCCCCATCGAATACTGCGAGAACACGCTTCTTCATCTTCGTTGTCGAACCAGGAGACTCCCATGATAAAGGGTAATCCTTGCGCTTCTTGCGATTATTGGAGTCCAGAGGCACGCCTTCTTCTGAGTACGTTGTATCATCTTTCATATGGACTCTATCCATCTCTTTCTCTTCCACGTCCTTTTCGGGTGAGAGGACATGGCTTGACGTAGTAAGCAAGTGCTGAGCTTGCCGCAAGTCAAACTTCTTGAGTTGTCTCGCCTTGTAGTCGCTCAAATTGATTTTCTTCCCACGGAACAAAGACTCTTGCTGCTCTTCAAAGCGGAGAGTGGCATCAGCGCTTCCAATGTTCTGATATGTATCGAAAGCAGCAGCATAGGCCGCCCGCTCATTATGCACTCTAAACTCGGAAGCAGCAAAGCCTTGCTGAGGACTTCGAGAAGAAGTCCCAAGCTGTTGTTTCGGCCACGGCTTCTGACGGTCCAGCTGTGAAAGCTTGCGTCTGTACAGATCAGGTCTTGAAGGCGAATCGCTTGGGTCTAGAAATCTCTCCCTGAGGCTAGTGGTGCTTGGTCGACGGCGTATAGGTAAGACAATCTCATCACTTTTGCGGTGATACATTTGCGTATGCTTCTGTAAAGCGGATTTTGTGGAAAACCCAGAGACGTGAAACTCGCAAGCGGCGTCTTCGCATTTGAATTTCCTGCTATGTGAGCTCTCATGCTTGTCTCTGTCACGAACTCGCGAGAAACCGACTGAGGCTCTTGGGCACGGTCGGTAGCGACACAGCAATGCCGAGTCACCATAGGTATTCTTGAACTCCCTCACGAGTATTGCATCGATCCCTAAGATGGCATTCTCAGAAGTCTCAATCAAGAACTCGGTGATGATGTGATATTGATGCAGTATTTTGCTGAGAACTGTTGGGTCGCACTCGGTTTCTTGCCTATGAATCTCTATGAACAATAAGTACTTGCGCTCATGAAAGAAGCCTTGGGGGAGTGCTTTGCTTTGGGTGCAGCTACCTTGAGGGTCTTTGTGATGATGGTTGTCCTGAGCTGACATTTCTTGGAAGATCAACAGATTCTGTATAAACGCCTGAAGCTTGGGTGGCAAGTTTAACATCGACAATTGCTGGGTCGTTTCCGGAAGAGATTTGTGGTCGTGCAACGCAGCATTGAAGCCAGCAGATACGTTGGGCTTCTCAAATCGGAGCAGCGTCTCCAGACGTGTAGCAAGTGCTTCGGAGAATTCGAGCTTGGAAAGAGATTGCAGCTTAGCGTAACGTACAATGTGTTTGAGCATGAACTCGTGGGCATAGAGATGTAGGCCATGAAACCCTTTAGCGACCCGAAGCACTTGTTCCTCTTCTGAACAACGAGAGTCGATGAGGCAGTGACTGGTGGATAGGTATGATGCACAAGCGAAGGAGACGGTGAGGTGGGCGTCAGACTCCTTTAGAAATGGCCCGCTCGTTTGATGAAGAATGTATCTATAGAATATTAGTAGGCTTGAGTAATTTCTAGGGCAAACTTTCATACTCCTTGGCAGAGAAATGTACGAAGTCGACTGTGTTCCCAACACCCTCTTCTATGATGGGTTTACACAGATCCAGAAGACTTTTGTTTGGTTTCGTCTCATCATTTAACAAACTGTCAGGGGTTGCGAAAACAAGACCATCCTGAATTTCGAAAGTTTTGAGCGGCCTAAATGAACATGCCATCCATTGCAGAATCAAAATGGCCTTTTCGGAGCTATATTTGCTGTACTCGGACTGGATACGATCCAAGATCCGGCGATAGCTACTTTCGTTAGCAGTTTGAATATTGATATTAGGCATTGCCTAACACCTACGCTTTATGAAGACCTTGTGGTAAATTGTGAGCCGCCTTTCGTAATTCATAAGCGCTTTCCCTGTCTGAAAGTTCCGAGATCACAAGGCGCACCCAAAGGAACATTCCTTGTTGCGAAAAGATTAGTTTTTGTTTCTTGATAACAGGCATTTCGGCACTTACCTTGCGCTTTTCTTACTACCGTTCTTTCGACATCATCCACCAATGTGCCGGGAAAGGTCTCCCGCAATGTCATCAAAGAATGCCTAACAAATTCCTGGATATCTTCGTCGACCTTTTCCCTCTCCCTTTTCTCGGTGAGTGAGATTGTTGGCCGTTTCCGCAGTGCCTTGCTGATGAATGTTTCTGCTCGGCTAGACACGAAGATCTTGCAGGGAGATGTTGATGTCTTGACGGCCGACAGTAGCTCGGTAATAATTACCTTCTGGTCTTTCTCTTGACACTCATCTAAGCCATCAATAACAATCCGCACAGACGAAACAGCGGAGAGAAGGTCTGGTAGCAGCTTCTTGATTTGAACCAGTGAGGGCGTCCGTCCCAGTCTAGCGTAGTGTTCGAAGATGTGACTAGTAAGGTGGGGTTGGGACCTGAGTAGCTCTAGTATTAAAGTCCTCAAGATTTGACTGCATAGATCTGCTCTATCTGTATGGCTGTTACAAAAGAAGAAGATAGTCGTGAAATCCGGGTTTTCACGAAGATTCTGGATAACGTGGGACGTAAGTACACTTTTGCCTACACAGCTTCGTTAACCAGGCAAAAAACCTGTAAGGTTTTAGAAACTTACCTGCACCAGGAATTCCTTTAAGCCATAGTACTGGCTCTGCGTTCTGATTCTCGACCCATGTTCTCAGCTGGGAGCTCTTTAGAATCCATTCACAAGTCCCTGCCTGCCGCCGCTGCGATAGCTTTTCGAGAGCATCTTCTTGACTGCGATCATCAATCGCGAGCCAGGATACACAATCTTGAAGCTGCCGGTCTCTTCTTTCGCCCTCTAGACGCTCGAGATTGTCCTGCTGCTGTGCTTGCCATTTCTTAGCCTCGATAATGGCTATAGCAGATGCCTCCTTGTCTACAAGATCTCGATGTCTCTCCAGGTTCTCAAGTATCCCGAGGAAACGCACTCCAAAATCCTTCCAAAGCGAGTCAAAGAGGATGTGCCATGCTAAATCTTGTTAGCCGCTTTGTATATACTTCGAGCTGATGGAAGACTCACCGCCTCGTCTGAGGAAAAGGTAAGTATTTCTGTGAAACTCAAGAATGTCCTCGTACACCATCGCGAGTGCCTGTTTGACATTTGCATCGTAATGAAAGGCTGATTGAAAGCGATCAAATCTCGGAAGTGCATCTGCTATTTGACTATAAGCTTCTAAAAGCTTGTCTAGGACGGTAGGGTGGTCGCTAGCGAGCTATAAATTATTAATCGGTACAACTTCTGTGAATGAGGGATTAAAGACTTCACCTGCAGGATCAACTTCACTGGAGCCCAAACCCATGGTAAAAAGGGAGTCCCATTACACAAGGTGTCGATGCACTTGGAATACTTTTCCAGCCCTTGAAGAAAAGGCTTGAGTCGCCCCATATTACGGAGTGATCTGCGCTGCCTTTGAATCCGTTGTATTTCGTTTGCTGCATCCCAGACATCCTTCAGAGTCGTCGACTGGAACTCGATCGCATGGCGGGGCTTCACAGTGTCTTTTAAACGTGCGAAAGCACCCTCAAACGTCGCCATTCGTGATGCAGCCATTTCATCGAAGCCCGAGTACTGAATACATCAGCATGATGAAGGGAGGAAGGGATCTCTCGAAGATGAGCAGACGAAGATGGAGATGGGCTGCTCGTGAGGCTTCCCAGCCTTGCGCCACTCATTTGCGCAGCAGGGCTGTGCTGTGTAGCGGCATCCAGACTTGTCCCACGACATGCTGCCTCACTGATCCTCACTCGAGGCAAAAATTTGCTTCATTGATTACTGCAGTGATGAATTGAACATCGCATTTGACTTTTGGCAATGAGGGATGGCTAGCACTGGCAGTACCGATGATGAAAGATCGAAAAAACGACGAAAGTTGGATGGCGGCTCACCCGCTCCAACAGACGAGGCTCAGGAAGATGATGTCTGCTTTGGCATGGTAAGTAAAGTTTAACCTATACGTTCCATATTTGTGCCCCCCCTGATGTGTTCTTCTCGTCCCTGTGCTGATTGAATCGAATGTGTAGCTAGTCGACATTCCTGTGAAGACTCCACATCTGCCCAACCCGACTACAAGCACAGTACCCGTCCTGTTGGACAACTCGAACAAATTGCGGCGACTTGATGGGAGTATATTTGGCACATTGCCAGAGCGCTCAGTACGAATCGTATATGCTTTGGTAGCAGCGGGGTGTGCAGCGCAGTTGTTCTGCCAAAATAGGCACTCAGTTGTCCAAGGAGGGAGTGGTGGCCCTGCGGAAGGCGATGCGGCTGTCACACTTTGTGTCATAATATATGGCCCAAAAGGCCTGTCTGGGGAGGTTGGAGATTGGCTTGCAGACTATCAGTTATATTTGCAGGACCCTATCCATTGCGACAGGAACGTCCGATATGAAAACCCACATCTACTCCGTGGCGATGACGAGGAGCCGGTCATGACGTTTTCTTTGGAGGCTCATACCCCTATTATCCACGCCGAGACGGCTATTGCAGCTCCAAATCTCTTCGAACTCCTGAATCAGGAGCACGACCTGGAGGAAACGGAGCAGCCAATGGCAGTTTTGACCCCACTCCATAGGTCAGTATCCAATCCTCTTCCCGAGGAGATTACTGAGAAAGGAAGAGTCATCAGAAGCAGGCTTTGACTTTCATGTTAAAACGCGAGCAAGGGCTGGCATTTGATGAATCTGGAGTAGATGTTTGGTCAAAAGAGACCAATTCAAGAGGGAAGACTATGTAGGTCTTCGAAGCTAGTCTATTATTGTGTCAACTAGCTAATGGCATCGAAGCTATACCAACACAATCACAGGGGATCGACGGCAGTCCGAGCCACCAAATTTTCGATCTGGCCTGTTAGCAGATCAGATGGGTTTAGGCAAATCTCTAAGCATGATATCTCTCATAGCCGCGAATCAGTATTCGGGGATTGGACATCATATTGAAGCCGGCATGACACCTACCAAGTCTTCTTTACTTGTGGTCCCACTGCCTCGTATGAAGTTCTTGAACTCAAAAACATGCAAAAGCTAACTAAGTTCAGTCCTACAAACCTGGGAGACACAACTCTCAAGGTCAGTTCTGCCAGATAGCCGTTTTTGGATCGATTTAGGCTTCTACTGCAACGAGCCTATCAGTCTCTTGGTGTTGTCAAAGTCCCTCCGATTCTTTTCGCTTTAAGATTGCTCAAACATCTCGGCTGATACTGATTATTTAATACAGGCATCTGCACCCGAACTCACTGTCTTGGTGCAAGTTTCACGGCCCTAGTAAGCCACCAATTGAAGAACTCGGCAATTTTGACGTTGTCATCACCACATACAAAACTGTCGCGCTGCAATGGAAAGCACACAAGAAGCAACCGATGGGCTTGAAGACGCTGTTCTCACTCTACTGGCATCGCATCATTCTGGATGAAGGTATGTTATCTCAATATTTATGACCTTTAGGTTGACATCCCTGGTGAAGCGTCCTGATTGTATCAATAATTTCAGTCTGGATCTTACATTTCCTTCCTAATTGCTCGAAATATTTCGAGCAGTTCTTTTGGGAGTTTCAAGTGAGGTGGCATTCTCGACATCAATTTTGGCGTCAATACTTCATACACATCATGCTCACCACACCACCATAGCACATATTATTCAAAATCGTTCAGCAGCAATCAGTAAAGCAGCATGCGCGATAGAAGCTCAACATCGATGGGCCGTAACAGGAACGCCGATTCAAAATAGACTGACTGATCTTGCAAGCCTTTTCCAATTTCTCCAGATATACCCTTATTCAAATCCTGCAGTCTTCGACCGCGAAATTCTGCGATCCTGGCAGAAGAATGACAAAGAAGGATGCCTTCGAATAAAGACGCTCGTCAACTTCGTCACTCTATACCGTACAACAGCCGTAATAAGTCTACCACCGCGCAATGATTTGGTACACTATCTCGACTTCAATCCAGCAGAGAACCAGCTGTACGAAAGTACCAAGATCAGAACGCAGCAAGTGGTGAAAGACGCCATTGGCAATCCAAGGAAAGGAGTTTATATGAACGCTCTCCAATGGTTGACTAGATTGCGGTTGATATGCAATCACGGAACGATGCAACAGCAAAGAATGGCGGAAAGTAATTTTGCCAAAGGGTCCTGGACCGCAACCAAAGCGCAAACTGCTTTCGAAAGTATGCTTGATATTGGCAACGCACTCTGTGCCATGTGTGGATTGAACCTCGCGACACTGGACGATATCAGCGCAAACGATACCGAGCTCCCGCCGCCTAAACTGTCCGAATGCCTTCATTTAGTTTGCGGATCTTGTCTTACCGAAGAGACCGAGACAGCAGCATCGACACCAACCGCAACACCAACGCCAAAAGTGACGCCAACAGCAGCAGAGACGAAGAAGTGCTCTGTATGTCCGGAACTTGTTCAATGCCGAGGGTACAAAGTATCGTTCGCTCATGTTATGTCGCCATCGGCAGCCTCGTCTCCCTCGAAAAAGCTCCCGCAGATGAGTGCTGGAGACACTCCAACTAAGGTCCTCGCACTTCTCGCAAGTCTGAAAACATTTAGCGTGGGTGAAAAAAGGTGAGACCCTCCTTTTGTTACATGCCCTGTTGTGCTAAAGGGTTGGCTTCCCAATGTCATTCCCGAGCGCTGGATCTGCTTGAGTGGTTGATGCATGGTAGACAGTACGTGTAAAATTGACTAATTTCCTCTCGAAGCGTTGTCTTTTCATATTGGACCTACACCCTCGATCTGATTGAATCTGCACTCATATCAAATTCGATCCTATACACCCGAGTCGATGGCCAACTATCAACCACCAAACGCAACGAAGCGATCCGAAAATTCCAAGAAGATCCCACCATCCAGGTGATTCTTGTCTCAATCACATGCGGGGGTGCAGGGTAGCGTTTCCTCTTCCTAGTGCACCAAGTCAAAACTAACGACTTTTACCTACAGATTAGATCTAACGTCCGGTTCAATAGTCTATCTAATGGAACCGCAATGGAATCCCATGATGGAAGAACAAGCGCTCTGCCGCGTGCATCGAATGGGACAGACGAAAGAAGTGACGACGATCCGATACCGAATGAAGAATTCGTTTGAAGAAAAGGTCGTGACGATTCAGGAGAGGAAGAAGGATCTTGCCGCACTGACGTTCTCGAATGAGAAGATCTCAGAGGCAGATGTCGGTGCTGCGCGATTACAGTATCTACAGGCAGCTTTATGACAAATAGAAATCCTCAAACGCATATCGCCGTTTGAAGTGTTTGCAGCTTGCAGCCAGTCTTGAGTAACCTCAAGAGATTTCAAGGAAAAAAGCCGACATTCGATCACTATTTTCTCTTCGGCTGCCACTTGAATCATCTAAATAATATATAAATTCCACCTCTGATGCCTTTCCTCAAACGACCTGCTGTTCTGGAAGCTTACATTATCAACCCTCCCGACCAACAAATTTCACAGTACCAATCTCAAGCAGGAACCTTCTTGGTGCCCAGCAACTTCTCCAACGCAAGCCATATATCAACATCAACACTATTCCACTTCCTCCACTGCACCACTACACCAACACATCAAAGTCCCTGCATTGGAGATAAATGCCGAAACAATGATAAAGAAGTTCTCTACTATGGCGAATTGTTTGAGGAGAGGTTTGCATCTACTTGCTTGAATAAATAACTTTTCATACTTGGTGGTGCTTGAATTCCACGGAAGGTCCTTTGGACTCCCAAAAGCAGGCGCATTGTTTTTATGAGTAGGAAACGTGAAGAAATATCGTTGAACGGCTAGTCTATCAATCACTTGACTGTCTAGACAATTCATGCGACTAGATTCCGACATATGCTGCTTCTGATATGCGAATGTGGGGGTGAGGTACCGATGGAAGGAAGTAGAATTACGGCTGTGTTGCAAGACACAGCTGACGGGGGCTGTTTCGTCGTAGGACGAGCTATCAGCTTCTTCAAGAATCTGCCATCTATACCTGGGTCAACAAGCGAAATGATTGGAACATTTCCCACGGGATTTGATTACAGCTTGGTTAATGGTGGGTTGCCACTAGATCTCTTTTTTCGTATGGACGCCTACGCAGTACAGCTTTTGACCAGGCCGTCTTCTTTAGCCGATGATACGAAGTGAAGGACGACAAAAAATTGGTGTAATATAGCTTATTGTTCACCAAGGTGAACATTTGGTGAACCTTTAAGGAACCTTCTATAAACTGAAAACATGCTAGTCAACCCTGACTTGGTCAACATTTAGTCAGGAAAGACAAGTCTTGGTTTTTTTCGATTTCAAATTTGGTCCCTGATTAAGACGGAAATTGACTTGATGCGATAGGGTCTTTCGAGTGTAGTGAGAGGGGAATGTCAACCTAGTGAACCTCAGATTCTGATAAGATAGTGAACGCAAAACTCTTGAGGCTGGACAGACAGTAATACAATCAAAACATGCAAAGCCGCAGACCTCAGCTTCACTTGAGCTTTATAACCACAATTCAAACAGCCATTAAAGAACCAGCAGCACTTGAAGCCAGTCTCCAAAGTCCCAACACGTGACATAAGCCCAGCGCACACCCGGCATCTAAGTGGCACAGCATTGTGCACCACTCATGTCCTCCTCAACTCTCCCATCTTCAGCCCTACCTAAGATCGGCATGCCACCCGCTGCCAAAACGGACCTCAAAAGCACACCCCTTCTCCATAAATCCCAAACCCCCAAATCCCATCACATCACATGACCTCGCCACCCATCCGTTCCGCTCATCTCAACTCTCTCACCGTAAGAATCTTCTGAAATTCTGTTGCACATCGTCGTTTTCATCGCTTTCCGAGCGAACCACTCCTAGAGGCCATCGTATACGAAGCGGGGGCCCAAAAAAGGAAAGATTGCGACGCGGACAGGAAACGCGGCCGCGGCGACCACTCACAGGCGCAGCTTGCCGAGAGTGGGAAATGCTCTCGGCGTTCAGAGTCTGCCGATTTATTGTTAGGTAACCGTGATGTGTGAGGTGCTGTTGGTGAGTTCCGGGAGAGATGTTGGCGGCAAAGAGTTAGGAAGGGAGGTGGACGAATGGGAATTGCGAGGAAGCGTGGAGGGGAGGATGATGGGTCGGCCGTGGGCCGTGCGGTACGGATACCCTTGTTTGGCTTTCCGCGTGCTGCATACTGAGCTTGGTCACTTCTCACTTGGCGTCACGGCTTCCGAGGGAGTGTGTGTGAGTGGTTGGATTGTGCGATCACTTTGTGCGATATCACGGCGTTGGGATCGAGGAGGTTGCCGTGGCGAGACCAGCCTATTTTGGTCGACTGTTGGAGGTCAAGAGTCTAGACTCTGGAGACGTTCTGGACACGAGCGGGAGGAGACCCGGAACCGGGTTCTTGGGCTGGGCTGAGAAAAAGAAAGAGAGCTGTCGAGTAAGGTCATCGAGCGGATGTCACTGCATAGGTTAGAGTAAGACTTGAAGAAGCGAAGAGTTCTAGTGAAGAGAAAGATCTGCAAGAAACGGATCGACAAACTCAGGGGAACCGCCACGCTTCTGCCCATTGGCTTCAGCAGCCGAGCATCACGTGTGCCTTAACGGATACTCGAAACTCCACGTCTTCTCTGATTTCTTTACCTGTTCTACTTCGTATTTACAAATTTGATCGTTCTCAGCGCTTGTGGCAAACTTCATGTACTGCCGCAGGAGGATGCCTGTCTTCTTAACGCGAGATAATGGCTCCTCGCGATCTCTTGCTGCTGCTGGAGTCTTCTGCCTGACTGAAGGGTCCCATTGGTACTCGGTACTGTTCCGTCTCAGTTCAAGCCTGTGGCTGAAATCGTTCTCTGGAAGGGTCCAGAGTTCCGAGGCCTCTCGAAGTTTTCAGCCACGCCAAATCAATGTGAGATAAGTGTTTCACAGCGATAAGCCTGATTGCCCTGCTCGGATTCAATCGTTTCCATTCCTGCGAGATCTACTTTGGCCCATCGCTTTGTGAGTGACAGGCAGCTGGATCGTCCAGAATGTCCAGTTGTCCCCAACTGAATTGCGCAGATGCCTTGCAGGCCGCCCTCTCGTCTTGAAGCAAACCCCGATATTTCGAGCATAGGAGCCAAAACTTTCTAAGTATCTCTAATTTTTAATCTACGTTCCTATCATAATAGCATATTCTGCTTAGTGTATAGTGATATCCAGAAAGATTAGAAAAAGAGGCGAGGTCTTGAGGAGCTAGAAGTGTACAGAAAGGTTCCGAGGTGGGGGAGAGCAAACGGAACAATGTCATACGGGATGCAGATGTAGTAACGAATTGCACCTCGATGAAAGGAATAGCTTTTATGATGGGCCGACATGGGGGAGCGAAGCATCTCAAGTGATTACAGCTCCCATCCCTTTCACTGTAGAGTGTGGGCCTCAAACCTGCGAGCTACGCGAGCCCTTGACAGCCGGACGGCTCTGTAAGTCTGTGAGGTACAGTAGCTCGGCCGGAACCTGAGCCTTGTGTTTCTCCAAATAAGGCTACCTACGGCTGCTTTGACAACACACTGGTGGCTGAAAGGCACTGCAATTTTAGCCTCCTGGAGAGGCGTACAAGTGACAATGACCAAGTATCTCGTCATGTGACACGCCCAACTGGTCTCATCTCGCATCCTCAGATCCCCTTTCCAAAAACCTAATCGTCCCAGTCTTCGCATCCATAATGCATCCAAAATGGGTAGACTCGTTCATGACCGGATACGCCCTGACCCACTCCCTCAGCCTCTCCTCCCTGACCATCGGAGGCTTCACTTCAACAACCCCTGAGCTCACCCAAGCCTCATTCTCTTTCTTCTCCAAGCGCTTCACCAGGGCATCCCATTTCTTCTGCACACATTCTCTCCTCTCCTCGCTCTCCTCAAGGAAGACTTCCAAACCTAGAATCGTGCTCTTCTCACTCTGAGCCGGTACCGCAGGGTCCTCGGATTTGGTATCATGGTTGGTATGTACGATGAACTCCTTTGATTCCCGGATCTTGGCACCGATGAGATCCTTCTCTATGACTATCGTCCGTTCCCCATCACATAAGACAAGATAACACGGTGCAGTCTTCGGCTGTGCCATGGCAGCAGTCAAATCCCCGAGCGCTACCTGCGATGATCCCTCTATATGCGAGAAAATCGCATTTCGCAGATAAGACGCAATTGCAGGACGGAAGCCAAAGATAACAAGCAACTGATGCAATCTCAGCTTGAAAGTCGAGCAATGGTGATTTGGGCGGAAGTTCAAGGAAAGCGACAATCCCTCCCTTTGACACAGTCAGCACGTGACTCTCCTCCAAAAGGGGGAATCAACCAACTCACCGCACACCAGTCAGCACCCCAACAAACCCAGCATACGTAACCGTCCTCGCAAGCACCTCCTCCGGATCCCTACTCCCAGACCTTACGAACTCAAGCTGAACCAGCACACCCCTTAAGGGATCCATGCCCCAATCCAGCGTGCGGAAATGCAGCGTCCTCGCCTCCGCTTTCCCCTCCGCTCTCCTACCCCCCTTCTTATCCAGCTCCGTCACGACTCCCCCACTCGTACACCCCAGTAAACTATCCAGAAGAACATTAAGTGCGATTAGGATGTACAACCCGACACCGCTCGCTTTGGCGATGCCGTGCAATTCTCGAGTCTCTTCGGGGGAATAGACCCGCCGTAGGAAAATGGAGGCGAGGAACTCGATCCAGTGGCGTAAGCGGGCCCAGGGGATGAGGCTGGAGAGAACTTCGTCGAAGAGAGGGGTGATGGCTCGCATTTTGGGACCGAAGTCTGTTGCGAGTTGGAGGTAGCGTTGTTCTGGGGGGAGTGAGAGATCGATGCGGTAGGTTGGGATGGGCGAGGGCCGGACTGGGGCTCTGGGCGCCATGGTGGAGAGGGCCACTTGGCTTGAGTGGAGGGTGAAGAGGGTTGAAGGTCTTGATGGGGAAGATTGAATTGAGATTGAAGTTTGGAGGAAGTTGTATCTGAAGCGGGGATACTCAGCCGTGGAAGTGTGACGCGATCTTTAAGGCAACAACGGGGACTTGCAAGAGTGTGATAGGAGGCTAAGTAACTAATTATTTAGTAGGAAAATGTGACTCACTTCTTTCGGTGGGTTTATGCTTCCAAAAAGATTAACTTGATGTCTCGTATTTAATACATTCGCTGAAACTGCAATATTAGTCCACACGGAGAGCAGGGCTAGGCACGTGACTAACTTTCATCGTAATTCTCAACGAACAGCCACTATCCTTCCAGCATTGCAGTTTAAGCACAAGAGAGATCTATACGCACAGCGTCCGGGATGATTTTATTTTATTTTAGGAAAGCTTGCACGTCGGCAAGCACTGCAATCTTTGCGCAAATGGAGCATCTACGCATGGCACGTGATTAACTTCTTGCTAAAGTGTCCACGAATCACGGTGACAGGATCCGCACCCCCAACACTGCAATTTTAGCGTACAAAAATGCTCTCATCCTTGCTGGGCCTAGAGCGGGCGATGGAGGTGAGGTGCCTGCGTAGCATTGCGATTTCAGCAATTTGCTGATGTGTGTTACATAACGCGGCTCTTAGAGCACTGCAATTTTAGCCCACACAAAGGGGATCGAAGACGTGGGTGAGAGCGTGGGGGATTCTGCATTTGACCGCTTGAGCATACCGAAGCACTGCAATCTTAGCCCACTGGGAGAGAATGACTGGGCACGTGACCAGATTTCATCAAAGGGGCTTTGGAGGCAGTCTCATCGTTCTGGGAGAGAAGAACGCCAGCCTAAGAACTTGGGGACTGTGGGGAGCTCTTACAGCGCTTGTCCTCGTTTCATACGCCTAAGGCTCTGTAATGTCAGCACACATAAAGTGTTTGTTCTTGCGAAGGTGACGTCAGTGAAGCTTGAAAGTCAGTGAGATAGGTACGAAGTAGTAAGGCTGACGCGCACTGCAATTTTAGCCCACACAAAGGGGATCGAGGACATGGGTTGGAGGTGGGGGTTCCGAGCTTGTGCCCGAGTGGCAGTGCAAGCTTTTGGACCCCGAGGGCACTGCAATTTTAGCCCACACAGAGGGGACAGAAGACATGGGTCGGGAAATCTGCCCTAGTCCCCTTCCTGGAGACCGAGTAACACTGCAATTTTAGCGCATATGAAAGGCTTAAAGAGCTGGCACGTGTTCAGCCTCTCACTGCCATCAGGCTTCTCCAAAAGGATAGGGGAAGAAAGAAATACTCTCAAGTCTGGAGATTAAGTGAGATAACACATCCCTATAATCTTGCACTCGGGCATTGCAATCTTAAGTGCATACTCACAAAGAGGCAGGAGCTTGAGCACGTGATTAGCCCCTCCAATCGCAGCAGGGAATTAGCGGTCTGCCCAATCAAAAGTTTATAGACTCGAGGCCTTGAAGCCATTGGCTGCACAGCATTTTTAGCATGGAGGAAGAGCATCGAGTAGTAGAAGCTTGGCACGTGAATGGTCAGTACTTGCGACGGCTCACTGTTGCTCCACCGGCTATCATGCCTTTCTTGTGGATTACTATGAGATCTTTGGACTAACAACAGTATAGAGACTATGAGCAATTAAGCCATGTTGCAAAAGACAAGCTTGCAAACGGGGATGAAAGTCCTTGAAGAATGGTATGAGTTTGCGTTAAGCTCTTCTCAAGTTATGAATCGAGGGGACAAAGTTGTCTCACGCACTGCATCTTAAGTGTACACGGAGGTTTAGAGGCCTATTAATACCTGGCTTAACGAAAAGCTGGTGTAACTTCAAATTTCTTTCTTTACTAGTTCGGCAGAGGGGCATTATCAGTGGCTGGAGCCTGGTCAATAACAATTTTGTTCTCGCGCGCAACCAAAAAGCACTGCAATTTTAGCGTATAACAGAGGATCAATCTCTGACACGTGACTTTTCCACCTTGACGGGTCCGTGCACGGATTTCCAAGTCCGAGAAGTAGTTAAAGTCTCACCGTGAGCTGCAAGATAAAAAAGCCTCTAAGTCAAGCAGCATCAACCCTTCAACAGCAAGATGTCCAACACCACGCAAATCTATCATTGCGCCGGCCCAGTACCGAATCATTCCCGAGCAGAGTCTTATCTCTCGAATTGAGAACCGGCGTTCTGGACCCTCCTGCTGTTGCAAGTGTGATAATGCTGCAGAATCCAAGGATAAGGATAAGTCGAAGTTCTCTTCTTTTTCTCCCATTCTCTCTGTTGCTCAGTCTTCTGCCACTTCTTCTCTCTCCTCTATACTCTCTCTTGTAATAGCAAGGCAATATGGACCCCTCGAAGCTCTCCCCCACAGAAATGCTCGCTGAACCATTGACTCTGCCTTGTGGCCTTGTACTGCCCAATCGGTATGTTATCCCCTCAAGCATGGCAAGAGACGCTCCCTAATGCTTGATAGTCTTGTCAAATACCCAATGTAAGAGACTCTTGCCGAACCTCCCTTCTTCGACCCTCCAATCGACAAATTCAAGAATCTGTACGGACAATGGGCTCCGTTCCTGTCACACTAGGCGACAAATGGTTCGACAAATTCGCTGTAAAATCTCTGCTTGGCACTCCAAAAGTTATAATAATTGTTGAGATGGATGAACGCTGTGGAGAGCTGGAAGCACGGGGCACGAGTCGCATAATCAGCTAGATTCAAGGCTATCCAATGACACGGTGCACACGGCTTTCTGCTCAGCTTCCTAAGTCCACATACAAAGCGCAGAACCGACAAATATGGAGGCAGTCCCGACGGACGAATGAAGCTTCTCAAGCGCCTCGTCATCGATATCCGCGAAGAAAATCCCGCTCCATTTCTGCTTGAGCGTCCAGCTCAATTCCGAGGATTACATATATGGTTATATGGCACACTTAGCGTAAGAGTCTTGATCTAGAATGTTGAGGTTTGTGAAACAAGTTGAACATCTCATTTTAATCCCCGTCCTGCATGAGGGGTATCATTGCCAAGCCAAGTGGATCGCGGCAGGCAATGCACTGTTCGGAGGCCTATCCCGCTCTCCGCTTCAAGGATGTTGCTCTATCAGTTTAATCTTGTTTGTATGTTTGACCTTACCTCCAGCCCTCCAGTACGCTGCCCTGTCTGCTGTCTGGTGGTGGTTTTCGGACTACATTACTAATCTTTGATTACAGAAGTATCGAACCCAATGTCTTACAAAGACGTCGTTGAGCTATTAGTCCCGGAATTACAGAAGAGGGGTCTAATGTGGCAGGACTACCACGTCCAAGGCGGCACCTTCAGAGAGAATTTGCATCACGTCCCTAGCGAGCCAGGATTAAGTCCTAGACATCCAGGGAGTAAGTTTAAGTGGAATGCTCAGGCTGAGACGAATAGGAAGGAAGAGGAGGCGATCACGAATGGGCATACGGTCCCGGTTGTGGTTGCGACTTGATGGCTTTGGTGTGATCTAGGGAGTCATACATAGGATGTCAACATCACATTCGAGGCCCTGTCAAAATCTAGACTTTACCAGTGGATGAGAAGGAACCAATCATGTCTCGTGAGAATGAAATAGGCTACCTCAAGAATGCATGTTCTGCCTACCCGACACGTGAGGCCAAGATTCCCAAACGTCATCCAGTAACAAAAACCCGGTTTTGTTTCGCTTCCCCGCTCTCCTCCATGCAAATTAGGATCAAGGATCTTGCTCCAGCCATAGAATGCGCCACACCAATCTACAGTGGCTTGAAACCCGTGGCTAGTGATGCTGATCCAGCAGTTCGAGCCGCCTTATTACATCAATTGCATGTATTGTACTCGTACCATCGTGTCTGCCTTTACCTGGTAACTAGCGTGGCATGACGGCACACAAATCACCACCTGAGTATAAACACCGCTGTGAGAAGCCTTGCCTCACTCTCTGTCATTCAACCCCCTAATCAAATATCTCTCAAATAAATCAGAAAATATCAAAAGATCGAATCCATAGGAATTACCAGGAAGCCATGTCTTCAAGAAGCGCAGCACCCACAGACCTCAAAGACCCCGAGGTCACGAAGCAGAATCTGCCTAAGGGCGAGACGTGGGATGAGAATGAGTGCGTTTTCCCACCCATTCCTTCCCTTTCCCATTATCCCTTGTTTGCTCTTTTTTTCAGTGTGGTGATAGAGATCAAACAGGCCAGAGCGAACTGAAGGCAAGACGTCGAATCCGAAGTTTGGGGTTGGTGGCACTGCGTAAGTACCTTGCCTTTTTTCTTGGGTTTGTTGCGGGGTTATTGATAAAGAGTGGGGATATGAGGGAGGAGGAAAGAAGAGAAGGCTGATAATGTGTAGTAAGGATGGTGGGATGAGCACCGCTGATACGGTTGCCGACGGTGGTCAGGATGTAAGTACCCCGCTTGAATTATGGGAAGATGAGAGTGAACGAGAGCTGACGGAATCGAATCAAGGCTCCTGAGGAAGATGGGGAGTATAAGCCGTAGTGATTGAGCCTTGAATGAAATGAATGAGGAGAGGGAACTGCAAGGATGCCACTTGATGAATGACTTGAAAGCGATTGAGGGTGCAAACATTTAGACCGCAAGGAGTATCTAGAGAAACAAGATATAGTTTGATCCACTATTCCCTGAAATACTGGAACTGTTCGGGTGTGAAGCTGGGTAAGGGAAACCTAAACTCCGCCCGAAGCCCGAGTCTTGGTTATTGGCTGTGAAGTGGATCTCCTCACTTCCCATCTTGAGGCTGAAGAACACACGCTCGCTCTTAGTAGTGCTTGCCTGCCATCATCTTCTCAATAAACTCCTGCCTCACCACCGCCGTCTCAAAATCCACCAGCGCACTATTGCTGTCTGGGCTCTCCCCTTGGCAATCGCAGCATAAATCCTCCAGAACAATGGCCAGGCAAAAGTGTTGCGTCCATAACAGAAAGATCTGACCAATACAGAAATTAAAAGGAGCAAAAATATAAGACAAGAAGGAATGCAACACACAAGTCTACAAATCCGAGACAGAAAAGACTTTCAACCAAAAGATGATGCTGTACAATAGAATTTGTCTTCGTTTTGGTACCCGAGATGACAATCATATGTGCCGGCCGTGGGACCAAGACTCTCACTCGAGAAGCTCGAATGCTCGCACCAGGTATTCTCTTCCCAGAACAACCACTTTATCCCCCATCTTCCAATCTGCTTCGCCTTCAAAACCTTCAGCCCGAGTATCAGCAACAGAAGGGACGTCTTCCACCTCCCCAATCTTATACTTCACCTCCCACTTCTTCTTCGTATCATCCCATTCTTCTCTCCTCGCACCGAAACTATCTCCTTTCTTATCCCCTATCGCCAAATAACCTCCCCCTATCCTACCCAGAAGTACCTTCCTCCCATCCCCAGCGCTCTCAAGTATCCACGCCCACTTGGGTCCCGGCACAGGCGGTATCTGTCGCCAGATCTCTTCATATTCCGTGACCTGCATGCCCCGCTCTGGACATGGCATCCGCCCCGTCTCAAAATCATCGCCATTCGGCAGTTTCGTGAAATCGCCTTCGTCTGGTTCGGTCATGTTCAGGGAGTCGAGTGTTTTGTTAAAGCGGACTTTCACTGTGCCGCAACTGATCAGCATCGTACTTCGGCATTGGGATGACAGGAGAATAGAGGCGATGATCACGTACTGGGATCAGTGGATAGTACTTGGCGTTCGCCTGCCAATGCCCAGTCTATGGAATTGTTGGATTTGAGGACGCGTAGGTCGAGGTAATACGCGCCGACACCGAAGACGATCGTGTCAGTTGGCTCCGAGGCCGCGTCGGGCAGCCAGCGGAGGCTGATGCGAATTGATACTCGAGGCGTCATTGTGCTTGCGTGCCGTTTGGGGAGAATCAATGAAGGAAGAAGGGAATGGTAGAAATCGCAATACGCTTCTCTTGAAATTCTCCCAAGGTAAGCTGATCGAATTTCTTACAAGACTTACCGTTCATCGAGATACAATGGAGCTATCGCCTTGTTTTGTCACAAGGGAATTGGCTTGTCAAGATTCGGTGAAGTCTGTCAAGCAATGCGGTGCAGATGTTTGCTGTCTCTTGGACTTTCCCAATCGGGGCAAGCTTCTA